>JXCR01015258.1:17554-28712 GCA_002079205.1 Phalaenopsis hybrid cultivar
CCCCCGAACTTAAATTTTTAAAAGATTTTGCATGAAAAACTTAAAAAATATAGGGTGAAAGAAACCATTTGATATATAAAGAAAAAACTTACCTATTTAAGGTTCTGATATTGAAACTTATCTCTGAAATATTGTAGGTGCTAATATGAAAAGCTACAAGACTTATAACATTAAATAACACATAATACATATAAAAATTTGCTGAGAAAGAATTAAATACAAATAAATTCAACAAAGTACTAAAAACTAGCAATAATACTAAAATAATTTCCAATGTAAAAATATTTTTACAATCCTATTGTTCACAATACAACATAACTTCAAAAATAAAGCAAAGTATCATACTTTAAAAGCAAACAATAACAACACTAAAGTACAACCAACTATAAACTAAGCAAAAGATCAAACTAAAACATCACCAGTCATCATCATCATCTTCTTCTACATCAAAGTTTTGCTAATGATAAGGAGTAAAGACAGGATGACTAGGAAACTGAACTGAGTGGTCATCCCTCATGTATCTAACCATCGCATCATCATAAGCAGCATCATACTCAAACTTCTGCCTTGTCAAATCATCATTATGTGCATTTCTGGCCTCCATATTTTTCATTATGTTTTCCATCCTCAAGATATCTCCCTGTTGGATTATTAGTTTCTCCATAAGTCCTTAGAGAGTAGGGGTACTAGAAGTATAAGGAATATCCCTACTACTACTTTTAGATCTCCATCCAACTTGAGATTCTTAAGTTTTAGTATTTGCTGGCCCAATAGGAATTAGAAGTTCAATCCTCTCCTTATTCATTCCAAAATCAACTCCTTCCTGTTCACATAGTGTGAAGATCAGGGCAGGGTGTGCTAATCCACCAGTAGTCTTACCCAAAGCATTAGAACGAATGTTTCTATAAAAATAGAGCCTATATCTATCCTTCTCATCTACTGGACATAGAAGTTTAGGATGGCTCTATCCTTTGAAACCTTACTATGATGATTTGTTAGTATCATTCTAGCAGATATAAAGTAGTACCAGGCCTTAGATACTACATTTAACATAGAAAGAGGGACATTACCTTAACATTATTCTTCACCTTCCAAGCTCCTCTTCATCAGTAAGAAAAGAAATAACTTCATCTAAGGCCTCATTTGTAGTAGAATATGATTTATACTGACAGCTATATACGTTCTCTAACTGATAAAATTCATTAATTCTTCTTGAAGTAAATTTCACCATTTTTCCACGAACAAAAATGTAGTCCTCAGAAGTTTCAATAAGTTGGCATAGAACTCTATCACCATACCAATAATAGCCTCAGTAGTAAAGTAACAAAGATTCTCCCACTATCGAGCAACGATTTCGACTTCACCACCCAGATTTTTAAATGCTCGATCTGAAATTACTTTCTTAGTTGCAAGCAGACTATTGAAACAAATGTTAGCCTTGTAGTTGACAAACTTTTGATCACCAAAATCTACTTTCCTCTTTCCCTTGCTCATTCTCGGTGCCATGGTAATCTAAAAGAAAATTAAAAATCCAAATAAATTCCAAAAATTCCGAAAATCGCAATGTGGAACGTTTTAAACTTAAATATACTAAGTAAGACTTCTTCACCAAAGGATTTTATCAAAATCTTCCCAAAAATTTCAAAATTTCAGATCTCGTCAATGTAACATAAATCCTTGGTGAAAATAAAAAATTTTGAATTCAAATTGTAGCTCTTACCGAGAGAAGATAAAAATCAAACTTATTTTGCCTTTAAATTGCCTCAAATCTAAGTATTAGTAAGCCCTAGGTGCACAAACTGGAGATTGAAGGTGACCGAAGGGGTAAAATTGGTGTTTTTATTGTGTAAATTGCGGAATTTTAAGGGGACTAGGCACTTTTGGGTTGAGGGCGCTGTCGGCGCCCTCGGAGCCAGTGCAAAAAATTTCATATTTTTCAATTTTTGCAATTTCAACTTTCATTCAATTTACTCCAAAGTTTAATTAGTCTTTTTAAATTCAAATATTCATCCTAAAATAATTCACAAACAAACATTCCCACAAAGAACACAAAACTAACTTTTATATACAAAAATTTAAATTTTTACAAATACACATTTCTAATCACACTCACATAAACATAAAGCAAACTAAATTATAATTCAATATCAAAATCAAGCCACAACACTAGGAAGCTGACACAAAACTATATACAATTAAAGTTATAAGAGTTCTAAAGCAAAGTAAATCCAACACAATCACATTAAAAATATAATTACTTTAAAATTATAGATAGTCCATCTTTTTCAATTACTCTGCTTCATCTTCAGTACTTTCTCCTCCTATAATATCTCCCATAGACTAGTAATGGATGTATAAATTGTAGAAGGGTCGATACTGGAATTGATCAGTCAAATTTTCATCAATCCATCCATTTTTCTTGAACATCTGTACCAAACCTGCTTCAATTGTTCCAGTATGATCAAAGTTCCTCTTCATCCTCCAATCTAAGCGATAAAAAAGGTAGTTAAGGTTTCCTATTGCATTCATAATACTCTGAAGTTCTCTTTCAATTTTTTTCATTTTCTTCTCCAAAGCTATTGAACTTCCATCTGTATAGGGCATTAATTGTGTTAAAGCATGTGGCGCCGAGGGCATTAATTGTGTTGAATATAATGAAAGATGTATATATATGGAAATGATATTAGATTAAGCAGTAAAGTGGAGAAACTAAAGTATCCCTCATCTCTGATTTCCCAATTATCATTTTCATTCCTTAGAAATTGGTATACATCTTGCATTATATCTCTTGTTAGGATAAAATTTATATAATGACAGATTGACATGCTTTATATCATTGACAAATCAATAATTGGAGGTAAATTAAATGGTACAATCTTACCTCAAATGAAGACAAATCCTTGTGTAATTCCGTGTAAGTTAACATAGAATTTTCTTACTACTGGTACAATAACTACAATGGTATTGCAGCATATAAATTCCCAACGTCTCTGTTCTATGATTTTCTTAATCAGTGAACTTGGATTACTCAATCCATGATTGACAAAGCCTCTCTCCTTGATTAGTCTCTTCTTCGTGATGAATTGGTCGTATAATCTCTGCACGTCAAAATTGATAATCTTTCTTCTATTAAAAACTCCATACCTTGAAGTATTTCTGGAATTGCAAGCCATGGATTTTGAAATTTGGAAGTTTCTGGTCTTCTAAGGCAGTTTTCAGGCCTTTAAAAACACCTCTAGGCGGTTATTTCAGAGTACAATCCCTCCAAAGACCACCAAATTCATCCTGAATCACAGGAACAACTTGGGACACTGTCGATGCTCCTAATGGCACTGTCGGTGCCATGGCTTGTGTAGACGGTCGTCGTCGACACCAGAGTCCAATGTTGTGTCGTTTCTTTTTTTGGTTCAATTCAATTCCAAATTTTCTTCTAATACCAATATTTGTCTTATTTTATGATATATAAAATTGTGTAGGATTCAAAAATATTTTTATTTACTAATATATAAAACACTTATTAAACAAAATAATATATATAAATAAATATATATGGGTTGCCTCTCACAAAACACTTGGTTTAACGTCGTCAGACCGACATACAATTGTTTAATTAGGATGTCTCAACATCAAAATTTCTTTAAATTGTGGTCTGTGCCCTTCATAATATTGTTTTAATCGATGCCCATTAACTTTAAATATCTTTCGAGTTTTAGGATCTTTAATAACTACAATTTCATAATGATAGACTTTAATCACATTGAATGGTCCTAACAATTTAGATTTCAGTTTTCCTAGAAATAATCTCAATCTAGTATTATATAATAGAACTTCTTATCCAGATTAAAATTTCTTTTTTATAATCTTTCGACCATGCCATATTTTCATTATTTCTTTATAGATTTTTGCATTATCATATGCTTCATTTATAATCTCCTAAAATTACATTGAGTTGCAATAATCTTTTCTCACTAACATCTTTTAGATTAAAATTAAATTCCTTATTAGCCCAAAATGCTTTATGCTCTAATTCTACTGGTAAGTGGCATATTTTTTCAAAAATAAATCTATATGTGGACATTCTAATAAAAGTCTTATAAGCAGTTCTGTATGCTCATAGTGCAATATCTAATCTAGTAGACTAATCCAATTTATAGAGATTTAAAACTTTTTCTAATATTCGTTTTATTTCAAGATTTGATATCTCTACTAGATGACTCTTGTAGATGATAAGCAGTAGAGAATCTATGTATAATATCATAATTTTTAATCAATTTTTCAATTCTCTTATTCCTAAAATGGGATCCTCCATCCTTAATAATCACTTTCAGCATTCCATATCTTGTAAAAATATTTTTATTTACAAATTTTTAAACACTCCGAGCATCACATTTAGGCACAACAATTTCTTCAATCTATTTGGACATATAATCAACAACAAGTAATATATATAAATTTCTAAATGAAGGCATAAATGGTTCATAAAATCTAATACCCACACATCAAAAATTTCAACATCCAATGTGTAATTTAGAGGCATTTCAATTCTTCTTAAAATTATTTCCTACTTGCTAACATCGATTGTATGTTTTAATATATTCATTAACATCTCTAAAAATAGTAAACCAATAAAATCCAGCTTGGAAAATTTTATGTGTAGTTCTATTTGATCCAAAATATCCTCCAAATTTAGAATCATGACATCTTTTATTTATTTGTTGAGTTTCTTCATAAGGCACACACTTTCTAATAATTAGATCTTTACACTATTTATATAAATATGGGTCATCCCAAAAATAGAATTTTGAATCATAAATAAATTTCTTTAATTATTGATTCTTAATATATGGTGGTATAATATATTCATTACATCAATATTATATAATTGTTCATCAGGGAAAGTTTCTAAAATTTTATTTGATAAATTAGTTAATATTTCTTGTTCTAGTCTAGACAAATGATCAGCTATTTAATTATCATTTCCTTTTCTATCAACTACCATAAAATTGAACTCTTTTAGTAGAAGTATCCATCTAATTAATCTTGGTTTAACATCCTTCTTTTGAATCAAATATTTGATAGCATAATGATCTGTATGCACTATACATCTGTATTTAATTAAGTAAGGTTTAAACTTATCAAAGGCATAGACTATAGCTAATAACTCTCTTTCAGTAGTAGTGTAATTAATTTGAGCATCATTTAAAGTTTTACTAGCATAATATATTACTTAAAAACATTGTTGTGCCTTTGTTCTAAAACAACTCTAATAGCATAATCACTAGCATCACACATTATTTCAAATGGTTTATCTCAATTAAGTGGACAAAATTATAGGTGTAGTGATTAATTTTTCTTTCAACAATTCAAATACTTTAATGCATTCCTCATTAAAAATCAAATTTTGTATGTTTTTATAAAAGTTGGAATAATGGCTTAGTTATTTTTGAAATTTTTTTTATATAACGCATGTAGAAACTAGCATGTCCTAGAAAACTTCTTACCCCTTTAACTGTAATAGGAGGTGGTAATTTCTCAGTAACTTAAATTTTTGCTGAATCTACTTCCATGCCATTTTCAAAAATTTTATGCCTATGTACAATTCCTCTTGCAACCATAAATTGACATTTTTCCTAATTTAGTATTAGGTTGATTTTTTCACATAATTTTAGAAATTTTTCTAAATTATTTAAACATAATTCAAATGAAATCCTGAATATAGAAAAATCATCCATAAATACTTCCATTCCATGTTTAATTAAATTACTAAAAATTGACATCGTACATATTTGAAATGTCGTTGGTGCATTACATAGTTCAAAAGGCATTCTACGAAAAACAAATATTCTATAAGGGCTTGTAAATGTTATTTTCTCTTGATCCTTAGGAGCAATTAGAATTTGGTGATACCTGGAATATCCATCTAGAAAGCAGCAATATTTGTTCCCAGCCAATTTATCTAACATTTGGTCTAGAAAGGGTAAAGGAAAGTGATCTTTCCTGGTGGCCATGTTTAATTTTCTATAATCTATACAAATTCACCAACTAGTAACGTGTCTTATTGAAATTAATTCATTTTTTTCATTTACTTCAACTATCACTCCTCCTTTCTTCGGAACACAGTGACTTGGACTTACGCAAGCACTATCTGAAATAGGATATAAAATTGCATCATCTAACCATTTTAAGATTTCTTTCATTATTGGGTTTATTCTCCTCTGAGGATCAACTTTAGGTTCATATTGTTCATCTAATAGAATTTTGTGCATATAGATTGAAGGACTAATTCCTTTAATATCTGCTAAAGCCCATCTAAAAGCCTTTCTATATCTTTTTAACATTTCTATTAATTTTTTTTCTTGAATTTCAGTTAAATCAAAAGATATAATAACATGCAATGTAGATGAATATCCTAAAACACATATTTTAAATGGTTAGGTAATACTTTTAGTTCAAGTGCAGATGGTTTAATACCTGAAGGAATAAGATTTTTATTCATTTTCCAACAAATCTAAAGTTTCAAATTTTTCCTGAACATAATCTAAATACTCTTCTTTTATTTCATTTTCATCCTCACAATACTCTTCTTGCCTTAATTTTTCTTCAAACACTTCCTTAAATTGCTCATTACTCAGATGATAAGTAACTTCCATCCTAAGACATTCATTATCTTTTTCTATCGCAGGATATTTCATATCTTTTGTAATATTAAATTTTACTTCTTGATCATTAACTCTCATTATTAATTCTCCTTTTTGCACATCTATCACAACTCTCCCTGTTGTAAGAAATGATCTCCCCAAAATAATATGAATCTCTTTGTATTCCTCCATATTTAATACTATAAAGTATATAACAAAAATAAATTTATCCACTTTCAATAAAACATCTTCTATAACTCCTTTAGAATAAGTTATTGATTGATCAGCTAACTGAAGAGTTACAGTAGTAGAGGAAATCTCTCCTAAATCTACACATTTAAAAATTGATAGAGGCATAAGATTGATACTCACTCCTAAATCACACAAGGCTTTTCCAAAAAACTATTCACAATAGCACAATGTATAGCAAAACTACTAGGATCTTTTAACTTTTCAGGAAGCTTTTTCTGAATAATAGTGCTACACTCTTCACTGAGTGCAATGATCTCATGATCTGAAAACTTCCTTTTCTTGTTTTGCATAACCTTCATAAATTTCACATAACTTGACATTTGTTCCAAAGCCTCAATAAAAAGAATATTTATCGTTAACTTTTTAAGGATTTCCAAAAATTTTGTATATTATTTATCTTTATTCTTCTGCTTCAATCGTTGAGGAAATGGAGGTAGTGTTCTTCTATAGGAACTTATATTGGTTCATTTTCATTATGGTTGCTTTAAATCTCTTCCTTATCCTCCTCAACTTCAGTTTCTCTTTAGCTTTTTGTTTCTACTTCTTTTCCACTTCATAATTGAATAGCTTTAATTTGCTCCTTATTTTGATCTTTTGGACTAACTTCCATAGTACTCGGAATAATTCATGAAGGTATGTTACTAAGTGCATTAGCAATACGTCTAATTGATTTTCAATATTTATAATAGCAACCCCTTGATTTTGTACTTGATTTCCCATGTTCAACATTACTTCTTCCATCGTCAACTTCTCCTCCTTAACTTGTGGGTGAGGGTTAGAGTTAAATCTAGGAAGATAATAAGGTTGATAGTTACGATTTCCTTGGTTGTTTGAATTTCTTAAGGGATTCACCGAATTGTTATAATTTTTCCAACTAAAATTAGGGTAAATTTTCCAGCTAAGGTTATAATAATTAAAATAGGGGTTATTATTTTGATTACTTATAACATTCAATGTTTCATAAGCTGATTGAGTATCAATTATCTGTCCTAGTGAATTTTCCTTTAATACTGGTGATATTTGAGAATAGTTCACTCCAATTTGATCAATCTTTTTTGATATAGAGGCAATTTGAGATGCTAAAATATACATTGCATCAGAATCATGAATACTAGCTACCCTGTTATGATTTATCCGTTCAGAGGGCCATTGAAAATTATTAGTATACATTTCCTCAATTAAAGAAAATGGTTCATCAAAAGGTTTTGACATTAGTGATACACCTGCAGCAGCATCTATAATATATCTAAGTGATCCAACTAATCCATTATAAAATGTTTGAATTTATAACCAATCTAGCAAAGCATGGTTTGGACATTTTCTAAGGAGATCTTTAAATATTTCTCAGTCTTCATATAGTGATTCCCCTTCAAATTGACAAAAAGATGTACTATCATTTCTAAGCTTAGCAGTTTTCGAGGGTGGAAAATGATTAGCAAAAAAAATTTGTGATATTTCTCCCCAAGTTCTGATAGATCCAGGTGCTAATAAATTTAACCAAGCTTTTGCTTTATCTTTTAATCAAACAGGAAAAAAATTTAAGCCTAACAACATCATTAGACACTCCATCATATTTAAAAGTAGCACATATTTTAAGAAAAAGGATCTTCAGTAGATGTTCCTCTAAACTGATTATTTTGTACCATTTGGATAATAGCAGGTTTAAGCTTAAATGAATTAGCAGAAACAATGGAATTTTGAATAGTCAAGTGAAGTTCATCTACTGTAGGATTAGCATAATCTTTTAAAGGTCTTTGTCGATTTTCATTTATTTGATTATCTAAGTTATTTACCATTTCATTCAAATTTTTAATTTCTTTTTGTTGTTTTTGAATTTTTCTAATAGTACATTCTAATTTTGAATCAAAGGGTACTAAACCATTAGATCCAATATTTCACATAGACAGATATGGTAAGCAAAGAAAAATTTCTTAAAAATACTCTTAAGTATATATTATTTTAATTGGTCAGATCGAAAAGTAAATTAAGAATTGAGTTGAAAAACCATCACAATTTATTTTATATTTTTAAAATTGGCACATCCAAATTATCTCTTCATTTCACCATATCTCAGAGTAGGGAATGATAAAGGAAACTACTTAGACTTCATGAGAAAGAAACAACAAAACACAGATGTTGACCTCATTTTTGGTTGAGGTTTAGTTTTTCCTCTTTAGTAGCCTAGGGTCTAGCCATAGGATTNTTATTTTATTAAACCCTTATTCTCTAATCTAGTTTTTCTGGTAATCCTAAATTACAACTAATTTTTAATAATCCAATTGTTCAGTTTGAATGTAAAATTAAGATTTTAAGGTTAAATCATCAACTTAGGATTTCAAAAGGTCAGAAATCTAACATGAATTCATTTAAATTTTATAGAAAACCAAATCGAAGAAGAAATAAAACTTAAGTGCTCAACATGGTTGAATTCAACAATACAATTTGCATTAAATCCATTCAAATTATGTATGGTATGAAGAAAGAACCATGATGATGATATTTTGGTTCCATAAGAATGGACTGCCTCATCAATCTCCTTTTTATACAATACAGTGATAGAACACTCACTCCCTGCACTATAATACACGACACTCACTCTCTAAGACATCTACAATCTCTCCCTATAAGTTTATAACTAAACATGTAGTGAGTATCTCCTCATATGAAGAAATGTTCCCTTGTATGCTCTCCATGTTGAAACCATATGCAAAACCAACCTAACTACCCTATTTCTGCGGCACGGGGGGAAGCGGGATATGCATAGTGACACTGGGGCGATAAAGTTGGGCAACGCTGCATGCAAGCGCTGGAATTTCGGAATTAGGATCACCAAATTCGGTCATCAGGCACTAGCGTATGTAACTCTATAACATTAGATGCAAGGGCGGTGGCGGTTTGGCCCTGACACCAAAGCAAGGTCTTCTCTTGAATTTTTTTTTTCAATCCAACTGAATTGAAAGCTGAGGCGTTTGTCTGGGTGGCACTAGGACACTGCTCCTTGATGATGGGGTGCTTGGTCCAAGCAATGGGATGTCATTCACTCTATTTTCTAGCCAAAATGTAGCAGAAATTATTTCATACGGACACCTCATGTATCTCTGCATGCGGTGTCCGATCCTGACCATAAATCACGGTAATATTCGATCAGGATTATTTCAGTTTTTTTTTTTAAAAATTTAGGTGGGGCCCACCGAAATACATTTTGACCGTAAATCAGGTTACGGTCAGGATCGGACACGGCACGCAAGATACGTGCGGTGTCCGATCTGTATGGAATAATTTTTCCAAATTGTAGTGCCTTCAGTGTTGAAGCACTCTTCACAGGCACCGAGACGCTTACCAATGACTTATTCTATTTGGTGCCAAATGTTTCAGTTTTCTTGCATATTGTACATAGAAACTAAGTATACCCAAAAAAAATTAAAAATGACAAATAATACAGTAAACAAATTACACCACACTATACTTTTTTGTACATCAGATTATTTTCAACCATTGAATATTCTAAACTTAAATTTGGACTCCTGAGAATGAACATTTTCCAACATCCATTGCAAACTCTTTCTAAAATTTCATTGTATACCCTTACACTCTAAATGTTTAATTAATTTCAAATACATAAAATTTTTTGTTTGATGTTTAGATCCCTACCTAAACACCAAAGCATAGTTCAATATTTGATGATGTCAATTTTTTCTAATTATATAACCTTCATATTGATTAGCAAACATTTACATTAGAAGTCTTATATTAACATATTAACTTGTTAATATATATATTTTTGAGAATCTTATTTGACATATGGTTATTAAGTTGATTATTATAAAAAAAAAATTGGTATTTATTAATTGGAATTTTGAAATTTGACCAATTTAGTGGTAACAACTTAATCATATAAGTTGGGCACTTATGGCCATACTTTGTAAAATTGACAAGGTTATTCCTTCAATCCACTTTGTAAATTAGTTAAACATTGCTAGGATAAATTTTGTTTGACCGGCTATTCAAGAAAAAGGCCAAGAAGATTCATTTTCCAGATAATAAGTAATAGTTGACTTGAGATTGTTTTAAATTCATGAAATTGAAATCATCATTTAGAGACCTCTTCGTTGTCATCTCTTTCACTAAGCCAAAAATAGTCCTTTTTCAAAATTCTATTTGTCATCATACCTCCATTTGAAGATCTTTTACATTCACTAGAATGAACTTTTCATAGGATGTTAGTAGTCTTAGTTTTTTGTGCACAATAGAGGATAGTAGCAATGAAA
>JXCR01015258.1:29562-59222 GCA_002079205.1 Phalaenopsis hybrid cultivar
CAAAGGTATAAAACTCCTCCTCCTCCCGAGCTTATTTTGATTCTCCATTTACTGAAGCTTGATTTCATGGTACCTTAGCCGTATGGATGTGTTCGTCTCACTTAGACGAGTCCATAGGATCAAACCCGAAGTGATTTGGTTGAGTTTAGGCTGAGATCTTAAGGTTTTAGTCTGGACGGGCACAGGATCATTCTATCGGGGACGATGACGGGGAGCCGTTTGATCAAGCGTGTATCAAATGGACGGGGGAGATCAAGCTGGACAGCGCTTTGGGACATAAACAACGGGCCAAGTCAGCAAGCTATGTGGACGGCGACGACCAACCAGAGCGCGCCACGCACGCCTTCGGAGCTGCCTAGGATCTAGTCAGCACACGCTGTTTAAATAGATAAATAGGGCTTTTTCCTATTTATTAAATACCCTTAACTTCAAAAATACATAACTTTGTGTAGAAAAATCACAAAAATAAATAAAAATACCCTTGAAAATACATAACTTTGTGTAGAAAAATCACAAAAATAAAATAAAAATACCCTCTTGCTCAGCTTCTATTTATTTAAATACCCCCAAACTTATAAAATCCATAAATTTGTGTAGAAAAATCACAAAAATAAAATAAAAATACCCTCTTGCTCAGTAAATAGAGGAGAATAATGTGGATAATTTTAATGTCCATTTGATGCATAAAATAGTTTTAATTAATTAAATACTATTTAGAATCATTTGATTCTCCATGCATATTGACACATCACCTTGGCTTGAAATTTTGAAGAATCATTTGATTCTCCATGCATATTGACACATCACCTTGGCTTGAAATTTTGACATATTGTTTAAATACTATTTGGAATCATTTGATTTTTCATGCATATTGACACATCACCTTGGCTTGAAATTTTGACATATTGTAGGAATCATTAGATTCTCCATGCATATTGACACATCACCTTGGCTTGAAATTTTGACATATTGTAGCCTCTGTAAGGGGGAATATCCTCTGATTCTTTCAAAGTCAGAGAAGGTCCCTATACAGAGACCCATATTTTTTAATTTATTTCACTTCATTTTCTTAAAGTAATCATGGAAATTAGCATATTGGTTATTAAATTCCAAGAAAATTTTGGAAGGTCTACCATGACTAGAGAAACCTTTAAAAATAATTTCATGGGTCAAGTCATTTAAAACATCCTTAAATTTTCCAAATACTAAATAACTAAGAAAACTAATTTTGAAAAATATAAACATTTAAATGACTTGATTTTTTATCTCCATTGTGATTTGTGATCCAGAGAACTCATCATAAAAATTTCAAGATATTTTGAGTTCATTTGACAACTTAAATTGATTTTTAAAGATAGTCATCAAAGTTTCAAAATATTTTGAGTTCATTTAATAACTTAAATTGATTTTTAAAGATAAATTTATGATCTAGAGAACTCACTATAAAAAGTTCAAAATATTTTGAGTTCATTTGATAACTTAAGTTGATTTTTAAAGATAAATATCCACTCTTAACACTTGAATGATTTTTTAAAAATCAAAATATAACTCAAAAAATTATGAAACTTAGTTTCTTGACACTTAAATGATTTTTAAAAATCAAAATATAACTAAAAAAATTATGAAACTTAGTTTTTTGAGTTCACACTTAAATGATTTCTTAAAAATCAAAATATAACACAAAAAATTATGAAACTTAGTTTTTTGAGTTCTCTCTGATCAGGGATATTTTCTAAAAATAAAATGATATTTAAAATAAAAACTTGCTTTTTAGCCTATTCTAAATGTTTAAATAATTAAAAATTCATAAAAATAATAAAACTCATGGAAATATTCTAAATTATTTCCTAATCACCTAGAAACAATTAGAATATTTTTCTTGATTTTCTAAATAAAGATATTGAATTTCAAAGCTTAAAGAAATTTTTAAAAGGCTAAAAATGAGTTTTTACTAAAATAATTCCAATAAATCAAGGAAAAATAAAATAAAATAAAAAATTTGCTTCTCTGAGTTCTCTGACCTTAGAGAGATTTTTTAAAAATACAAAACTTAATTTTCACCACCTGAAATATTTTATTTTGTTAAATAAATTAGAATTTAAAATAATTCTAATAAATTACACAAAATTCAAAAAAATGTGAGATTTGATCCAAAGGCTTCTCTAGTTTAGGTCTACCTCCAATAAAAATTTCAAGGGATTAAAATTTACCTTGGTCAAGTTAGGAATTTTCTTTGAAAANTTGCTCTAATATCTGAGTCATCAACTTTAAAGAATTCAGACTAGGTCTTAAGTTGATTTCAAAATAAGATAGTGTGGTTGAAATATGAATAGTTGACTTGGGGTATCACGAGCCTTTTAATTTCCTGCCACGTGACTGGGTCCTGACTTTCAAACGAGTTATAATATCCCAGAATTTGACTTAAGAAACATTTGAGGATATTAGTTAGGGGAATTTGGACATTCAAAATCTTTAAATGAAATATGTTCCACCAGATATAGTAATTCTCAAAAAATAAATGGAGCAAAAAAAAATTATTGTGTGAAAATTTCCCGAGAAGAAGCTTGAGGTGAGCATAAAATCAAAAATTGGTGTCTGAATTAAGACATTCAAAATCTTTAATTCGTGCTCTACCAGATATAGTAATTCTCAATGAAACATGAAAAAAAAAATCAAAGCAAAAGAAAAGTCTCCCTGAGAAGAAGCTTGAGGTGGACGTATAATCAAAAATTGGTGTCTGAGTTTCCCCTGATTAATGAAACTTAAAATGCTCTCTTAAAAAAATTCTTCTGATATTATATTCGAGAAAAATTTCAACAATCTTAAGTCTTTTGGTCGGTTATTAATTGGCTTGGAAATATCTTTGGAAAATGAAAAAAGTTTTGATCACACGACCAAAATTCTTAAATCTGCTTAGGCTCAGAAAGAAAGAATTAAAGACATGATAATGGTATTAGCAGTTAATTGAAATTCAAACCTGAAGTCATATCCTTAAGTGTCCAACAAATACAACTCCAACTTCAACTCAAAGAATGTTAGAAAGACTTCTCAAAGATAACTTCAACAACCTTTACAGAATCTGCAATAAATCAAATGATGACTGCTACAAACGGAGCTACGAACTTACTGCCTCTTCAGCCATGGTATCCATAGAAATAACGCATCTGTTATGTGTACTTAAAAGAATATAGTTTTGATGGTACCATAAGGATGGGCTATTTTCTACACTTGTCATTTGACAGTGGACGATACTTCAAGAAGTACTGTACCTTGCAATTTTTCAGAGACAAAGACTCATTCTTAGAAGCTCAGACGTCGTGCTTATCTAAAACTGGGTCCAAATCCTAACAAAAAGAAAAGAAAATGATAAATTTCCCGAGTTCGAGGTTTCTTACTCTTTGCTTGCGTAGCGCAACTACCTTGGTCTGCACCAGTTTTCTTCATATCCCCGCGGAATTTCACATTCTGCACAAAATCTCGCAAAGTTTCATAATTTTTCCTCACCAATGTCAATCTTCATAAATTCTACTAGTTTCCCACGAATTCAAAACACGATATTTTAGAGGATGAGGATTTCACATCCGTTTCCGCATTGCTTTGTAATGGTTAACACTATATTTTAGAGGATGAGGATTTCACATCCGATTCCGCATTGCTTAACAATGATTCACACGATATTTTAGAGGATGAGGATTTCACATCCAATTCTGCATTACATAGCAATGGTCCACACGATATTCTAGAGGTTGAGGATTTCACATCAGATTCCGCATTGCTTAGCAATGGTTCTCACGATAATTTAGAGGATGAGGATTTCACATCCAATTCCGCATTGCTTAGCAATGGTCCACATGATATTTTAGAGGATGAGGATTTCACATCCGATTCCGCATTGCTTAGCAATGATTCACACGATATTTTAGAGGATGAAGATTTTACCTCTGATTCCGCATTGCTTAGCAATGGTCCACACGATATTTGAGAGGATGAGGATTTCACATCCAATTCCACATTGCTTAGCAATGATTCACACGATATTTTAGAGGATGATGATTTCACATCCAATTCTGCATTGCTTAGCAATGATCCATACGATATTTGAGAGGATGAGGATTTCACATCCGATTTCTCATTGCTTAGCAATGATTCACACGATATTCTAGAGGTTGAGGATTCTACATCCGATACCGAGTTGCTTTAGGAGGTCATCCTATCGCAATCTTTTAAATCAAACTTTAGAGGTTAAGTATTCTACATCCGATTTCGTGTTGCTTTAGGCGCTCATCCTATTGCAATCTTTCAAATCATATTTTAGAGGTTGATGATTTTACATCCGATGCTACATTGCTCTAGGATCTCATCCTATTGCATTCTTTCAAATCAAATTCCAGAGGTTGAGGATTTTACATCCGATACCGCATTGCTCTAGAAGCTCATTCTATTGAAATCTTTCAAATCATATTTTAGAGGTTGAGGATTCTACATCCGATTCCGCATTGCTTTAGGAGCTCATCCTACTGCAATCTTTCAAATCAAATTTTAGAGGTTGAGGATTCTACATCTGATACCGCGTTGCTTTAGGAGCTTATCCTATCACAATCTTTCAAATCAAATCTAGAGGTTGAGGATTTTACATCCGATACTGCATTGCTCTAGGAGCTCATCCTATTGCAATCTTTCAAATCAAATTCTAGAGGTTGAGAACTTTATATCTAACTCCGCATTTCTTTAGGAGTCCCTCCTATCGCAATCTTCCGAGCCAGTCCTACATTTCTGACTCATTACATTCGAGGTCGGTCCTTACATTCCGACACTTTCTTTTGAGAATTGACCTACATTTCAATTCTCATTTCCGAATCAGTCCTACATTTCTGATTCATTACATTTGAGGTCGGTCCTTACATTCTGACACTTTCTTTTGAGAATTGACCAACATTTTAATTCTCATTTCCGAATCAGTCCTACATTTCTGATTCATTACATTCGAGGTCGGTCNGATAGGTTGCTGTAATTTAGAAAAATTGTGTTGAAAATTATAAAATATTGAAGATCAAGAGGCCCATGTAGGCATATGCACCTAAATAATGTAATATTTTAATGTGCCCCTAGTGTGTGCTGTTTTTCTGTGTGTTAATGTCGATTTAAATCCCCAGTAACAGTGCCAAAAACTTGACCTGTCCTGAAATTACACAGTAATTTAGTTTCCAAAATAAGGCCAAAAACTTGACCCAATTTGTATTTTGCAGTTAAAATCAAAATCTTATATAAAATAATTCACACACTAGTGGTTCTACGCAAGTCCATGTATCACTTCAAGTAATACAGGGCTTTCTTTAAAAACCCCATTATCGATCCCACAAAGAAGCGCAGTAAGAAATCTCTTAGGCTAATTCTAGTATACTACTATCAAGTCTTAGTTTGGAAGATAGAATATCTAATGATAATAACATAAATCATAATATTCAAACTATAAAAATTAAAGTAAGAAAGACAAGATAAAATGGGTCTAGTGAATGTTAACAAAAATTTAACTAAAAGAACTACGTTTAATAAACTAATTTTTAAATTTCAAAGTTAAATTTACTAAGACTAAGTAAAGTTTTGTGACGAAGAGTTCAAATTAAAAAAAAAACATCATTCCCCTTTACAATGAGTACATGGTTAGTGAAGTAATTAAAATAATTTAAAATCATATATAAAATTGTATTGTGTCAAATAGGAGCAATCATATTCTTTACCCACTGTCAAGTGCATAAAGAACATCGATTAATCCAGAGTTTGGTCCATAATTTTGTGGCTAGGTTGGGAGGATATCGGCTCTCACTTCAGAGCTCCTACTTCTCCCTCGTCTGAGGGCTAAAAATCTTGCATTAGTTTCCAATCAACTGGACCAAATTGAGGATTTTAATCTGTCACCTTAAAATCTCTAATTCTTCGTCCAACAATATATATTTCCCAATTTATTTGTACTCAACCTATGCATTACATTCTCACCCATGAAATTGAATGTGACTCTTACCTTGTTGTATAAAGTATAGTCCTTTTGGATCTTATGTTTCTCAACAAATTTTAGCATTTCAATTGGCCAAATCAAAAGGTAAATGAAGATCAGAGTTTGAATCAGCACAGTTTATTGACATTTAAAACCGTATAAAATAAAATAAAATCTTCACAAAACCAAATCTCATTGTAGGGAGAAGGATAAAGAAGACTACGTAGAATTCATTACAAGGATATGACAAAACATAGATTTCATATATAAAATAAGTTTATAAAATAAAGAAAGAAAATAACACAACTTATCTCGCACTCTTTCCTAAGCAAATCGTTAGAATTTCCTGTTATGCACTTTCTCACTTTACAATCACATTCAATTCTTTCCTAGAAATGTAATGAAAAAAAAATCTCTCACATTCTCTCTCCTCTTACAACCCTAGAAGAAAATCCTCTCTCCAAAGCTTTCCTCTTACTCTCACGCCACACTCATGCTTTAGACTCCTCTCCTTTTTTAATTAGAGGTTTTCTGCTTTCAAAAAGAATTAAAAATTCCCTCCCAAATTCTCTCTAAAAGTCACACCTTTTGAATCCCAAAAGACATGTCCATTCATTCAAGCGCCATATTCCTTCATTAAAGAGCCTTCCAAAGTGTCTAAATGCATTGAATCACTCTATGGGGCGTTTGAATCATTTGAAACTTCAAAATTGGCTCAAAATTTGTCTCGAACAGCCTTAATCTGTCTTATATCGTCTTTAGTGCCTTAGTAGCACGTTCTCTGGATTTAGGCGCCTCAGGTGCCACCCTACAACAACTCCTTCATTTTACTTCGTTTGGCTACGTTTCAGCTCCGTTTCGGCCTGTTTCAGTTGTGTTTCGCCCCTAACAGACATACCTACAAAATTAGCATGAAAACGAACTTTCTTTAAAGTGTAATTTTATTGAAAAATATGTGAGAAATGTAAATTAGATGAAACATAGAAAAACATATCGAAATGTGTCAAGTCAGAATTTTCTTTCTTGCTCGTTTTTACTCAAAATTGCACCATTTTTGCTTATTTTTTTTCCAAAAATTCATTTTTTGGACATGAAACAAAAGATATACAAAATTCCTTCATTTAAAGTATAATATCACTAAAAATCATTAAAATTGAGCATAAAATATATATATGAAAAAGTAGGTAATTCTTAGGCATGTCAAAATCCCTCAAACTTAAACCTTACTTCTCCTAAAGTGACTCTATTACTACATAAAAAATATGACTTTTGATAGAGATTAACTTATAAACATCTATACTTTAGTTTAATAAATAAAATAGTTTAATTTAAGAAAACTTTTAATCACTTAGTTTAAAGCTATAAGTATAAGAATACTTAGTAATCAAATCTAAGATTTCTGAATCTCCATTCATTTAAAAAAGAACTGTAATTTGTTTTATCAAGGATACTTAGAATATCCATATGAAAAAGAATTTAATGAAAATTTTACTACTAAAGGTGTTAATACTCAAATACAAGTTTAGAAAATGTAATAAAGCCTTTTCCTCAAGTTGATTCAAGTGAAGCTAATTTTTTATTAGACATCTCCTTAAGCTTCTACTCACTTTTTTTTCCTTTTTTTAAATTCACGATATTTTCAATCCTTTCTTTTCTTTTCTTTTTCAAGTGAGGATTACTATATCTGGATAGCCTTTAATAATTTTGAACTTCATTATCCTCTTCTTAAAATTAAAACTTTTTACTTTTCTTCACTTTATAAATTTATATTAGTTTTGATGATTGTTCATAAAGTCTCATTCTTTTCTTCTTACATGAAACTCTAAGATTCTTAGTACTTCAAAAATACAATTCGTTTTACTTTAAATAGAGAAACATAGTCTTATGCTTTCATACCAAATATCTTTAACTTTAGAATTGACCTTCATTATTAAAAACTTTTACCTAAATTTACTATAAATATTTATACACATGCATATAGTCATTTAAAGTTAAACTCTAATATCCAAAATCTTGTTTAATTAATTTTAAAAAATATAGTTAATTTAGGACAAATAAAATTTATTTTACTTCAATTTAAAAGAAAATTTTCTTTCCCTTAAACTTGATTTTTTAAACATTTTACACTTAATTCCATAAAATGTAGCAGAAAGAAAAGTAAAAGTCAAATCTATTAAATACTACAACATCCTATCAAATTCATATACGTGCATAATAAGGATAGAATGAGTGCAGGAGAAAGTAATTCTGGCCTAAAACATGCTTGCAATAATCTTAATTTAAAAGGAAGTATACTAACTTTAAAAATTATTTTTCTTCCTACCCCTAAAATTCCTTTTAAACATGTATAAAATTTAATACAGAAAATATAAGCATGAAGAAAAATAGTTTAGAAATTCTATCTATCACAAACATCTATAAGTATTGACCAGGACAAAACAATATGCAATAGAAAGTAAGTTTAAACTAAAACATACTCGATAAAATGGAAAGAGAGGTCTAACGAGCAGAATATGTATCTACATAGGTGTTTTTGTTCGTTTTTCTCTTTTTTATTTTATAAAAATTCGTCAGCTTGTCGATATCGTATACTTCTCCTATTCGAATAAATCTCCCTCCTAAATCATATTAGTGATTCGAAGAGGAGAAGAACCAAATGATAAGGGACATACAACAATGTTGACCTCAATTTTGGTTGAGGTTTAGTTTTTCCTCTTTGGTAGCCTAGGGTCTAGCCATAAGACTTTTCTTGTTAAGTATTCTTAGAAAACTAGACATGGAACCCTCACCACTAGAAAATCCAAACCCTTCTCCACTCAACTTGAAGTTCTACATATTGGTCATAACCTCTAAACACTTAGTAGGTGGGGTTACTGTGGGAGAAACTCAAGATGAGCCACACTTAGGACCTGGGTGTTGGTCTGGAGCTAAGGCATTCTCACCTAGATCCCTTGATCTTTTGGGATACTCATGTAGATGGTCCCCTAAACCTACTAGCCCTAGGGCTATGATNCTGACTATTCCTAGAAAACTAGACATGGAACCCTCACCACTAGAAATTCCAAACCCTTCTCCACTCAACTTAAAGTTTCACATATTGCCTCAACCTCTAAATACTTAGTAGGTGGGGTCACTATGGGGGATACTCAAGATGAGCCACCCTCAACCTCTAAACACGTTGTAGGTGGGGTCACTGTGGGGAAAACTCAGGAAGAGTCACCCTTAGGATTGCTGAACCTTAGGGTTGACCCTGGGTGTTGGTCTGGAGCTAAGGCANCCACCTCGGAGTCAAAACTTACATTTTGACTCCCATCCTTTGAAAATCTTTAAAATTTCATAACTCAAAGTCCACTCTCCAATCCCCAGCGAGAGTCCCTACTTCTCGACTTAATTAAGCACACAATCTGCTAATTATCCAGCAAAAAATAAATTACACACACAACTCTATACGTACTTCCATGTCTATTGAATTAGGAGTTTGTATTTGTTTTGGTTGATCTCGTCGGTCAATGCCAATACGAGCGGTGTGCTTGCCCAGCACACCACACCTATTTGGGGTCCATTTGTTGACCTATATTTTGGTTGAGATTTAGTTTCTCCTCTTTAATAGCCTAGGGTCTAGCCATAGGACTTTTCCTGTTGACTATTCCTTGAAAACTATACATGGAACCCTCACTAGTAGAAATTCTACCCTCTTCTTTACTCGACCTGAAGTTCCACATGTTGTTCTCAACCTCTAAGTACTTAGTAGGTGGGGTTACTGTGGGGAAACTCAGGATGAGTCACCCTTAGGATTCCTAGACCTTAGGGTTGACTCAGGGTGTTGGCCTGGAGCTAAGGCATTCACTACACTCACTACACTCATATACACTCACAATCACTCACAAACCTGAAGTCAAATTTCTAGCCTAGATCCCTTGATCTTTCGGGATACTCATGTAGATGGTCCCCTAAACCTACTAGCCCTNTTATATAAATTTCACCCTTACTTGTCTTTTCTGAATTGATACTTAAAATTCAATTTCCACCTCGGGTCAGCACTTACATACTGACTCCCATCCTTTGGAAATCTTTGAAGTTTCATAACTCAAAATTCACTCTTTGATCCCCAGCGAAAGTCCCTACTCGATTTAAACCTGACAATCATCTGCTAATTCCCCAGCAGAAGAAAATCACACACACAACTCTACACATACTTCCGGGTATGTTGACTTAAAAGTTTGAATAGGTTTTTTTTTTATCTCGTCGGTCAACGCCAATACGCGCGGTGTGCTTTCCGAGCGCACCACAACCTATTGGAGGTCCATGTATTGACCTTACTTTTGGTTGAGGTTTAGTTTTTCCTCTTTAGTAGCCTAAGGTCTAGCCATAGGAATTTTCTATTGACTATTCTTAGAAAACTAGACATAGAACCCTCACCATTAGAAATTCTACTATCTTCTTTACTCAACTTGAAGTTCCACGAATTGGTCCTAACCTCTAAGCACTTAGTAGGTGGGGTCACTATAAGGGAAACTCAAGATAAGTCACCCTTAAGACTGTTGGACCTTAGGGTTGACCCTGGGTGCTGGTCTTCAGCTAGGGCACTCACTACACTCATCTACACTCACAATCACTCACAACCCTAAACTTAATTTTCTAGCCTAGGTCCCTTGATCTTTTTTTGATACTAATGTAGACGGTCCCCTAAACCTACCAGCCCTAGGGTTATGGTTTGACTAAGATCACTATGTAGAGGACCAAAAATGGGGTTTCCATTGGTCCATGGCTTGTTGGTGATGGTTGGTACCTCAAATCTACCAAAATACCCATCTTGGCCTTTTACCCCTAAACACCCCCAAATTACCAAAGTACCCCTCCATACCAAAATTACAAAAATTTCAAAAAATTCTCAGAAAATTTCTATAAATCTCAAATATTTCCAATTTCATTTTTCTCAACTACCAAATGACCCAATTTGGCCAATTTGACCATCTTTAACCAAAACTCTCAAATTTGCCTTTAAGGGCCCAAATTCCCCAAATTTAACCCAAATGTCCATCAATTTGATCTCAATTGGCCCCAATTCCAATACTAAACTCAAATTAACTCTTGATATGACCAATCTAGACCAAATATAATCTTAAATGGCCCATGATTTGAGCCCAATTTTGATTTAGGTCAAAACCCCAATTTTGACGATATGACCTAATCTCACCAAATTGAACCCATAGCCTAGTCAATTGGCCCAAATTAATGTTGAAAAATCTTCATAACATTCCTGCACATCCAAATTAACCATCAATTGGCCTTGGTAAAGCCTCAAATCCATTTGATTTTGGTCTAAATCCAAAATTCCAAAATTTAGCCCCAAATTGGCTAAGTCCACACACTCCACCCAATTGGTTGCCTTAACATCCAAATTGGCACCCAATTCATGTTGAAAACTCTTCATAGGGTCACTATTGACAATTTAAAACAATAAATTCGGACTTAGCCAAAGTCTAACACAAGCTAGACCCAAGCCTAGCCCAACATGACCAAATTGTCTAAAAATCAAAATCCCCTCAAATTGACTCTTCAGTTGAGCTCAAAAACACTTCCATTCTACACCAAAGTTGTTCCTTATGATCATATACACTAAATTTAATATTTATTTGGGCCAATTGACATGGCTAACCTAGCCAAAGCCCAAGTTTTGGTCATTTGCACCCACTTGGACTCATGCACTAAATGTGACCTAACCACCCTAAAGTCACCAAATTAACTCCACCACAACCATTAGCTGCATTTAGTGACCATTAAAAACACCATGAAACCACCTAAATCAAGCCATGGACGAAAGGTCCCCCAAATCAAGCGATATTATTTCTAAAAATGCATGTGCTTAAGATATCCTTACCAAAATTAGGTATTATTGCACTAAATTGTTGTGACATATTCCCCTAAGTTCACTGAGCTCCTAGCCACCTTTCTTTGGCCGGCCAACCATCCTAGTGGACGAAAAAGTTCAAAACTGAGAGCCACCCCCATGGCACCTCACCCAAATCAAACTTAGAGGCCAGCTCAGCCAAACAAATTGATGGAGCTCCTCTGCCCTACACCTAAGCACCACAATGCACGCAAACTTATGCCATGAAAGCCACCCCATGGCCATTTTTATAAAAACTCACCTCCACGGCCATGGGAGGTGTGCTAAAATTTCCTTAGAGAGGCCTTTCCAAACTTCACACATAGCTTTCCTAAGATCCCCTCAGTGCATTCCAACCATTTTCCCTCACCAATTCTCACTGTCGGAGCTCAATTTTGAGCTTAAAATTTTGCCAGAAATAAGGATAGAATTCAATACACCTTCACAGTCCACCAAACTTAAATTAACTCTACCCACACCTTCACAACAATGAAAGAAGCCAAAGCCCCATAAAATCCCCCTTCCACAGAGTCTCTACCATAGTTATAGACCAACACCCAAATCAAGAAATGATCAAATTCATACCTAGGCCTTACACCAAGACCAGAGGCTCAATCTCTAGCCTCTTTGGATCATAACGAACGTGTCAAGACCCTCTGATCGAAGCTGCACTTCTTAGAGCAAAGGTATAAAACCTCACCTCATCCCGAGCCTATTTTGATTCTCCATTTAATTAGGCTTAATTTAATTACATGATTACTGTATGGATGAGTTTGTCTCACTTAGACGAGTTCATATGACCAAAATCGAGGTGATTTTGTTGAGTCTAGGCTGAGATCTTAGGGTTTTAGTGTGGACAGTCACGGGATCATTCTATCCGGGGCGATGACGGGGAGCCATTTCAGCAAGTGTGTATCAAATGGATGGAGGAGATCAAGCCGGACGACGCTTTCGGACATAAACAAAGGGCTGAGTCAGCGCCGAGGTGGATGGCGGTGTCAAATGGAAGTGCGCTGTGTGGAACTGCGGAGCCGTCATAGGTTAAGGTGGCACACGGGGTTTAAATAGATAAATAGGGCTTTTTCCTATTTATTTGAAAACCCCTAACTTAGAAAATTCATAACTTTGTGTAGAAAAATTACAAAAAGAAAATAAAAACACCCTCTTGCTCAGTGATTAGGGGAGAACAATGTAGAATAAATTTCAAGTCCATTTGATACATATTTTATTTTTAATTAATTAAACATTGATTGGAATCATTTGATTCTCCATGCACATTGACACATCACTTTGGCTTAAAATTTTGGCATGTTGTAGCCTCTGTCAAGAGAAATATCCTCTGATTTTCCCAAAGTCAGAGGAAGTCCTTATACAGAGATCAACATTTTTCAAAATTTTACACATTATTTCCTTAAAAAATAACCATGGAAATTAGCATCTTGACTAGAAAATTCCAAGAAAATTTTGGAAGGTCCACAACAACCAGAGAAGCTTTTGGAAATAATTTCATGGGTCAAGTCATTTAAAATGTTCTTAATTTTTATGAACACTAAATTATTAGTTTTGGAAAACACAAACATTTAATTGACTTGATTTTTTATCTCTACTATGGTTCCTGATCCATGCAATTCACCGTAAAAATTTCAAAATATTTTAAGTTCATTTAATAACATAAGTACATTTTTAAAGATAAACTTCATTTTTGGCATTTCAATGATTTTTAAAAATCAAAACATAACTAAAAAATTTATAAAAACTTATATTTTGAGTTCTCTGAGATTATGGGTATTTTCTAAGAATAAAATAATATTTAAAATAAAAGCTTGATTTTTAGCATATTTTTAATATTTAAATAATTAAAAATCCCTAAAAATCACAAAAATAATAAAACTCATGAAAATGTTCTAAATTTTTTCCTAATCACTTAGGAACAATTAGAATATTTTTCCTAGTTTTTTAAATAAAGATATTGAATTTTAATGCTTAAAAATAAATTTTAAAGGCTAAAAATGAGTTTTCAATAAAATAATTCCAATAAATCAAATAAAATTCATAAAAATATAAAATCTTCTTCTTTGAGTTCTTTGACCTCAGGGAGGCTTTTCAAAAATACTAAACTTAATTTTCTCCACTGAAAATATTTTATATTTAATAATTACAACATAACTTAAAATAATTCTTAATATTCAAAAAAAATTTCAAAAATCATGAAATTTTGTCCAACAGATTCTCTAGTCTAAATTTACCTCCAGTAAAAATTTTAAGGGATTAGAACTTACCTTGGTAAAGTTAGAAATTTTCTTTGAAAAATCCTATTTTTGCATGAAAATAATTATATAAATTAAATTTAAAATCTGTAAAAATCACATTTTCTCCTCTGATGTTTTAATTGACCCATGAATGAGGTAGGATAAAAACTTCAAAGTCATCGATGTTTTAATTGACCCATGAATGTGGTAGGATAAAAATTCCAAAGTCATTTGGATTAAATTTGATAAATTATGAAGTGATAGAGCCTTAGGGGAAAATGTGTAATTTTGGAAAATTAGCCTTAATTAACATTTAGGCTTAATTTAACGAGGGAAATGGGTAAACTTTGATCTTAATCAATCTATTTGATGTTTGAAACACAAGGGGTTAATTTGTAGAAACCAATCTCATTTTCTTAATTAAAAAAGATAAGTTAATAAATTTCTAAATTATTAAAATTTGGAAGTTAATTAAAATAAGATGAATCTAGGACTTAGGGGTATGACTTTTGAAGTAAAAAATTAATCATTTTAATACCCCTATTTGATTTTTAAGTAAAATTCAAATCATGGATCATGATTAGCTAAAGCTAGACTTTTCCAAAGCTAATTAAGACACTCACCTAGGTCTTAAGGGCTTAGTAATGACTTAGGCTAAATCAAGTTTCATTTAAATGAGGATTAGAAAAGTAAATATCATTGAGAATAAAACATCTTTCAAACATTACAAGCCCAATTAGGGTTAAAAATTGGCTAAGTGTTTCAACAACATTAACTTGCCTCTTTTAGGGTCTTCACCCACATAATTGAATCACAAGTGATAACTACCCTATTCTTAGGGATAATTGAGACATCAATGTTCACTGAGTAATAAGGGTATTTACAAGCTTATTAAGCAACATAATCATATTTGCAGCCTTGTCTTTCTTATACTTTTATGTTATACTTTTGTGCTTATACAAATTTGCATGGAAAACTAAAACTATTAGGATAGCCAAAAAACCAAAACCAAAACCAAAACTAAACTCATCCAAGATAAAATTCTCCGCCACAACATTCAAAATATAAAATAACTAAAAATTTAATCACAAACATCACATAAAACTACATTTGTAACTAAGTTAAGGCGTCTCTATCGGATGATCGGGAATCCCTCAGAGGAAGTAACCTACGGTTGCTAACGAGGCTTCCCACAGTCTAAACAAAATTATGGAATTCATTAAGTTGAGTTTAGTAAGTTCATTTGAACTAGGTGAATCTAATAAAAAATAGTGGTGCCGGAACGATAGAACCGTAGGATCCTAACCGGTGTCGCTCTAATCAACTTTAATATGCCCTTATAAAATTTAAAGAACTTTAACCATAGGGCAACCTGATTTGACATTATAACTTGACACAGTAGAGAACTCAAACTCGTCACGACAAGGAGCTTGGAGCTAGTGCGGTGGGTAGCACGACAATCTTCAACAGCAGAACATGTCTCCCACAGCTAAACCATTCATTCCCTAGAAATTAAAACAATAATTCATAGGATTTCAAGGTTGTTCACCTGGCGCAACATAAATCCTTAACCTTTTTGTTAGGAATTTGTATATCCTTGCTATATGAGCTAAGCTTTAAATCGTTTTAGGATTCTGAGGTTGTCTTTCATTATGACCTAAACCCTTACATCTTCCAGGCAATTTGTGTGAGCCTTTTATAAGAATGTAAGCCCCAATTAAATAAAATTGGCAGGATAAAACCTTTGAATATTTCTCCTCAAAACTGAAGTCAAACCATAGAGTAGACTGGTAAGTCACCGAGGATCTTATCTGGAGCTGTGGCATCCCCTAGTTCTTCATCCTTTGAATTCTGTAATAAATGTTCCAAGTTTGAAACATTCCCTTTTGCACACCTCTTTGTCCAATTTTGTTGAAAAGTCCTATCCTTTCAAAGCCTTGAAGATAATTTTTTCTGATTTTTATCGAGAGTCTTCTTAGGTGACCTTGGTCATTTAAGATGTAATTAACTATAGGGGCTTGCCATTATAGGAAGCATGTCCGAACCCAGCTTAAATTAAACCCTATTTAATCTTTTATATTAAACAGAGGAACTTCTCGGAAAATATAAAGGTTTCGCAGACCAAACAAATTTTATACTTTTTTTTAGTTTGTTTGATAGAGCCTCATCCTCAAGTTTTGTGTTTATCCTTTAGGATAGATATAGGGTTTGAGGTATAATGCTTTTTCTTTTAAACTATGAAAAATATGGGGCCAGTTTGATTTCATACCTTTCTAAACTTCAATGTCCTTCCGAAGTGGGTGACAGTATTTCGATTCTGGTGACCGACAGCTTCTTACGGGCAACTCCCAACCAATACAAAATAGTGCCGACACCGATCATACATTATTTCATTTTCATTCTTCTCTGTATCTTTGAAGGATATCTCGTACTGAGGATTCTTCTATTTTGTCATCATTATTTCATCTTTGAAACTATCTCCATCAGCAATGTTGATGGTTGCCCTAGTATGTTTAACAATTAAGTTGATTCTTCCTCGCCCACATCCCCAGCCTCAATCTTGGGTGTGTTAACTAAAAGAACCTTCACCATCTCGTTGTAAGGGAGTGGTGGAAGATTGCTGAAGCGGAGTTGAATGTCCTCCTCTTTGTGATTTTTCTGAATCTTCATCTTTGTTTGTGATAACTTCACGAGAGAAGAAAATCCTCTTTGGAGGACTGTAGTAGGCATCATCTTCATGGATACCAACTTCATGCACTGAAAATGGTTGTAAGTCCCTTTGATGCTATTTTCTTGACCATCTTTGCAATATTTAATGCACTGGTGTAGAGATAAAGGAACCATATTGTGTTCATGAATCTATGGTCAACTCAGCATAACATTAAAAGAGATCTCGGTGTCGATGATATGAAATTTAGCAGTTTTTATGAGTTCTCCAACCTTCATAAGTAATGTAATTGATCCAAGGGCTCTTTTTCCCTTTTGGTTGAATCTTCTTAANTTATAGTGCTCTTTCATTTTAAACTATGAAAAATATGGGGTCAGTTAGATTCCATACTTCAACTTCCTTCCGAAGCAGGCGACGGGATTTTGATTCCAGCGACCGACAGCTTCTTAGGGCAACTCCCTTCCAACCCCAAAATAACGCCGACAGCTTCTGGCGGCTCCGCTGGGGACAAGCTTTTCTCTCTAAATAAATCAAGAAATATTATCTTCACACATCGGTAATATGTCAATGTTACTCTTGGACCAAATTACCCTTCTTCCATTGGCGTACTTTACCCATTTCTGTCTTGGGAAAGAACAGCTAACTCCTTGGACTTCAGGACTAGCTATTCAACCGTCTTTGAATAGAGGGGTTCAAAAGGCCATTAAGGACTCTTTAAATCTTCATGTGGGGTTGGACCCCCAAGAGGTCTGTCGGTGGACTAGTTCCACCTTGGCATTTTTTACCTTGAATTGGGTCCCGCTCTGCGTCCTAAAATTTTTCGCAACTCCTTTTCACATTTGATTTGTTGCTTCTCAACTTAAACCAAATCGTGTTGTGCTGCGCACACTTTAAATTATTAATTAATTTTTACACCTTTTTAAAAAAAGATGTTAAAATTATCTGTAAATTAAGACTCGTCCGGTCTACAGATTAACTTTACTTTCAATGCTTGCACTAAAGATTATGAGGTTTTTGGCCATATAGCTAACCCTAAAACTTTTTGTTTTAAAGCCCGCTGCGATGGCCTACCAACGCTGACCTTTTCCTGTAACTTGCCAACGGACCACAAAACCCATAATGTCGCTCCCACCATCAAGTTTGGAGCTGGATTTGAAGACCTCGAGGTCATCCTCTGGAAAGCCCCGTTCGTGGTAATGAAGATCGCTGCCCCGGAAGTTGAAAAGCCGTCTGCAGAATTCAGTTTGAACTGCCTTCAAGACTTCCTTGCCGGCAAGAAGGCTAAACCTGCTACCGTCACGACATCCGCCAAACCTGCTATCCTCGCTGCTCCTAAGGGGAAGGAAGTGATGATTGTCGAAGATTCGGCTGAAGGATTAACTGTTCTGCCACCCATGTTTGAGATCGGGTCAAGGTCAAGGACAGTACCACTGACCCGAACTCAAAGGAGGAACCGCAATAGAAGAGTTTGGAGGGCCATCAAAGCCCAGACTCCTGAAAGCACACCCGATGAGGAGGAGCTTCTTCAAGTTGAAGAAGTGTTACCAGAAATTTACCCACTCTTACGAGGGAGTAGATTTCATCCTCTAACAGATACTGATGGATATGAGAGTATCAGGAAGATTGTTGCTGCAATACTATCACATCATGGACATGATGAGAAGGGAAAGAAATTCAGCCCCATCACCCGAAATAGTGCAGTCTTCAGAAGGCTTTCCACTAAAGAAGGATGTTCTGTTAGTGAATTACTTAAACGAGTGGGACANGACCTTCACAAGAGTGAGAGAAGCCAAAGCCCCATCAAATTCCCCTCCCACAGAGCCTCTACCATAGCTCTAAACCAACACCTGAAATCGAGCTTGCTCGAATTCATACCGAGGCTTTACACCAAGACCAGGGACTCAAACCCTAGCCTCCTTGGACCCCAACGAACGTGCCAAGCACCTCTGATCGAAGTTTCCCTTCTCAGAGCAAAGGTACAAAACTCCTCCTCCTCCCAAGCTTATTTAGATTCTCCATTTATGTAAGCTTGATTTCATGATACCTTAGTCGTATGGATGTGTTCGTCTCACTTAGACGACTCCATAGGATCAAGCCCGAAGTGATTTGGTTGAGTCTAGGCTGAGATCTTAAGGTTTTAGTGTGGACGGGCATGGGATCATCCTATCGGGGACGATGACGGGGAGTCATCTGATCGAGCGTGTATTAAATGGACTAGGGAGATCACGCCGGAGCACTTCAGGACATGAATAGCGGGCCGAGTCAGCAAGCTACGTGGACGGCGTCATCCAACCAGAGCGCGCCACGCATGCTTTCGGAGCCATCGTAGGTTAAGGTGGCACGCGCGGTTTACATAGAAAAATAGGGGTATTTTCTTATTTATTTAATCGCCAAAACTTAGAAAATCCATAACTTTGTCTAGAAAAATCACAAAAATAAAATAAAAATAACCTCTTGCTCAGTGAACAAGGAAAAATAATGTGGAATAATTTTAAAGTCTATTTGATGCATAAAATATTTTTAATTAATTAAACACTATTTGGAATCATTTGATTCCCATGCGTATTATCACATCACCTTGGCTTGGAATTTTGACATATTGTAGCCTCTATAAGGGGGGACATTCTCTGATTTAACCACCTTGGCTTGAAATTTTGACATGTTGTAGCCTCTATTAGGGGGAGTATTCTATGATGTTTCCAAAGTCAGAGATAGTCCCCATACATAGACCCATATTTCTCAAGTTATTTCACACCATTTCCTTAAAATAATCATGGAAATTAGCATATTGGTTATTAAATCCCAAGAAAANGAGACCCATATTTCTCAAGTTATTTCACACCATTTCCTTAAAATAATCATAGAAATTAGCATATTGGTTATTAAATCCCAAGAAAATTTGGGAAGGTCTACCATGACCAGAGAAACCTTTGAAATAATTTCATGGGTCAAGTCATTTAAAACATCCTTAAATTTTCCAAATACTAAATCACTAAGATGATTAATTTTGAAAAATATAAACATTTAATCTCCACTGTGATTTATGATCCAGAGAACTTATCATAGAAGTTTCAAAATATTTTGAGTTCATTTGATAACTTAAATTGATTTTTAAAGATAAATACCACTCTNAACTGTGATTTATGATCTAGAGAACTCATCGTAAAAGTTTCAAAATATTTTGAGTTCATTTGATAACTTAAATTGATGTTTAAAGATAAATACCACTCTTAACATTTAAATGATTTTTAAAAATCAAAATATAACTCAAAAATGTTATGAAACTTAATTTTTTGAGTTCTCTGTGATTAGGGCTATTTTCTAAAAATAAAATGATATTTAAAATAAAAAACTTGATTTTTGGCCTATTTTAAATATTTAAATAATTAAAAACTTATAAAAATTACAAAATTAATAAAACTCAAGGAAATGTTCTAAATTATTTTCTAATCACTTAGGAACAATTAGAATATTTTTCCCGATTTTTTAAATAAAGATATTGAATTTCAAAGCTTAAAAATAATTTTTAAAAGGCTAAAAATGAGTTTTTCACTAAAATAATTTCAATAAATCAAAGAAAAATATGAAAAATATAAAATTTGCTCCTTTGACTAAAATTCAATAAATCAAAGAAAAATCAGAAAAATATAAAGTTTTCTCCTCTGAGTTCTCTGACCTTAGGGAGATCTTTCAAAAATACAAAACTTAATTCAATAAATCAAGGGGAAATCAAAAAAAAAAATACAATTTACTACTCTAAGCTCTTTGACCTTAGAGAGATTTTTCAAAAATAGAAAACTTAATTTTCACCTCCCAAAATATTTTATTTTTATTNTAGGGCTATTTTCTAAAAATAAAATTATATTTAAAATAAAAAACTTGTTTTTTGGCCTATTTTAAATATTTAAATAATTAAAAATTGATAAAAATTACAAAATTAGTAAAACTCAGGGAAATGTTCTAAATTATTTTCTAATCACTTAGGAACAATTAAAATATTTTTCCTGATTTTTTAAATAAAGATATTGAATTTCAAAGCATAAAAATAATTTTTAAAAGGCTAAAAATGAGTTTTCACTAAAATAATTCCAATAAATCAAAGGAAAAAAAAAAATAAAAAGGCTAAAAATGAGTTTTCACTAAAATAATTCCAATAAATCAAGGAAAAATTAGAAAAATATAAAATTTTCTCCTCTAAGTTCTTTGACCTTAGGGAGATTTTTCAAAAATATAAATGCCTAAAATATTTTATTTTTATTAAATAGCCCAGAACTTAAAATAATTCTAATAAATCACAAAAAGCCTAAAATATTTTATTTTTATTAAATAGCCCAGAATTTAAAATAATTCTAATAAATCACAGAGAAAAAAATAAAAAGGCTAAAAATGAGTTTTCACTAAAATAATTCCAATAAATCAAGGAAAAATTAGAAAAATATAAAATTTTCTCCTCTAAGTTCTTTGACCTTAGGGAGATTTTTCAAAAATATAAATGCCTAAAATATTTTATTTTTATTAAATAGCCCAGAACTTAAAATAATTCTAATAAATCACAAAAAGCCTAAAATATTTTATTTTTATTAAATAGCCCAGAATTTAAAATAATTCTAATAAATCACAGAGAAAAATATACAAGTTACTACTCTAAGCTCTCTGACCTTAGAGAGATTTTTCAAAAATAGAAAACTTAATTTTCACCTCCCAAAATATTTTATTTTGATTAAATAACCTAGAATTTAAAATAATTCTAATAAATCACAAAGAATTCAAAAAATTATGAAATTTGATCCAAAGACCTCTCTAGTCTAGGTCTACCTCTAGTAAACATTTCAAAGGATTATAATTTAACTTGGTCAAGTTAGGAATTTTCTTTGAAAAATCCTATTTTTGCATTAAAATTAGAATTTACCTTGGTCAAGTTAGGAATTTTCTTTGAAAAATCCTATTTTTGCATGAAAATAATTATATAAATTAAATTAAAATCTGTAAAAATCACATTTTCTCCTCTGATGTTTTAATTGACCCATGAATGAGGTAGGATAAAAACTTCAAAGTCATTTTTTTGCATTAAAATAATTATATAAATTAAATTAAATTTTGAAAAATCACATTTTCTCCTCTCGTCTCAATTGGCCCATGAATATGGTAGGATAAAAATTTCAAAGTGATTTGAATTGAATTTCACAAATTATGAAGAATTAGAGCCTTAGGAGAAAATGTGAAATTTTGGAAATCTTGCCTTAATTAACATTTAGGCCTAACTCAAAGAGGGGAATGGGTAACCTCTGATCGTAATCAATTTATTTGATGCTTGAAACACAAGGGGTTAATTGGNTCTCCTCTGACGTCTCAATTGGCCCATGAATAAGGTAGGATAAAAATTTCAAAGTGATTTGAATTGAATTTCACAAATTATGAAGAATTAGAGCCTTAGGGGCAAATGTGAAATTTTGGAAATCTTGCCTTAATTAACATTTAGGCCTAATTCAAAGAGGGGAATGGGTAACCTCTGATCNAACATAAATCCTCACCTTATCTTTAGGCCTTTGTATAGCCATGCTATATAATATCGAGGTTATCGTTTGTCACTACCTAAACCCTCACATCTTCCAGGCTATTTGTGTGATCATTTCACACGAATGTAAGCCCTAACTAATAAAATTAGCAGGATGAAACACCTAAATATTTCTTCTCAAAACAGAAGCCAAACATTAGGATAGCTTGGGAAGTCACCGAGGTTCTCCCCTGGATCCTTGACATCCCCTAGTCTTTTTTCCTTTGGATTCTACAATAAAAATGTTCCAAATTTGAAACAATCCCCTTGCACACCTCTATGTCCGATTTCGTTGAANTCCCTAACTCGTCTTAGGATTCTGAGGTTATCGTTTGTCACTACCTAAACCCTCACATCTTCTAAGCTATTTGTGTGATCATTTAACACGAATGTAAGCCCTAACTAATAAAATTGGCAGGATGAAACACCTAAATATTTCTTCTCAAAACAGAAGCCAAACATTAGGATAGCTTGGGGCCGAGGTTCTCCTCTGGATCCTTGACATCACCTAGTCTTTCTTCCTCTGGATTCTACAATAAAAATGTTCCAAATTTGAAACAATCCCCTTGCACACCTCTATGTCCGATTTCGTTGAAGAGTCCTACCCTTTGAAATTCCTTAAAGATAATATTTCTTGATTTTTATCGAGAGTCTTCTTAGGTGGCTTTGGTCATTTAAGATGTAATTAACAATAGGGACTTACCCGTATAGGAAGCATGTCCAAACCCAGCTTAAAATAAACTCTATTTAATCCTTTATATTAAATAGGGGAACTTGTCGGCAAATACAAAGGTTTCGCAGACCAAACGAACGTCATCCTTTCCATAGTTTATTTGAACGAGCCTCATCCTCAATTCTTTTGTTTATCCTTCAGGATAGATATAGGATTTGAGGTATAGTGCTCTTTCGTTTTAAACTATGAAAAATATGGGGTCAGTTAGATTTCATACTTCAAATTCCTTCCGAAGCAGGCGAGGGGATTTTGATTCCAGCGACCGACAGCTTCTTAGGGCAACTCCCCTCCAACCCCAAAATAATGACGACAGCTTCTGGCGGCTCCGCTGGGGACAAGCTTTTCTCTCCAAACAAATCAAGAAATATTATCTTCACACATCGGTAATATGTCAATGTTACTCTTGGACCAAATTACCCTTCTTCCGTTGGCGTACTTTACCCATTTCTGTCTTGGGAAAGTAAAGCTAACTCCTTGGACTTCAGGACTAGCTATTCAACCGTCTTTGAATAGAGGGGTTCAAAAGGCCATTAAGGACTCTTTAAATCTTCATGTGGGGTCGGACCCCCAAGAGGTGTGTCGGTGGACTAATTCCACCTTGGCATTTTTTGCCTTGAATTGGGTCCCGCTCTGGATCCTAAAATTTTTCGTAACTCCTTTTCACATTTGATTTGCTGCTTCGCAACTTAAACCAAATCGTGTTGTGCTGCGCACACTTTAAATTATTAATTAATTTTTACACCTTTTTAAAAAAAGAAGTTAAAATTATCTGTAAATTAAGACTCGCCCGGTCTACAGATTAACTTTACTTTCAGTGCTTGCACTAAAGATTATGAGGTTTTTGGCCATATAGCTAACCCTAAAACTTTTTGTTTTAAAGCCCGTTGCGATGGCCTACCAACGCTGACCTTTTCCTGTAACCTGCCAACGGACCACAACACCCATAATGTCGCTCCCACCATCAAGTTCGGAGCTGGATTTGAAGACCTCGAGGTCATCCTCTGGAAAGCCCCGTTCGTGGTAATGAAGATCGCTGCCCAGGAAGTTGAAGAGCCGTCTGCAGAAATCATTTTGAACTGCCTTCAAGACTTCCTTGCCGGCAAGAAGGCTAAAGCTGCTACCGTCACGACATCCGCCAAACCTGCTATCCTCGCTGCTCCTAAGGGGAAGGAAGTGATGATTGTCGAAGATTTGGCTGAAGGATTAACTGTTCCGCCACCCATGTTTGAGATCGGGTCAAGCTCAAAGATAGTACCACTGACCCAAACTCAAAGGAGGAACCGCAATAGAAGAGTTTGGAGGGCCATCAAAGCCCAGACTCCTGAGAGCACACCCGATGAGGAGGAGCCTCTTCAAGTTGAAGAAGTGTTACCAGAAATTTACCCACTCCTACGAGGGAGTAGATTTCATCCTCTAACAGATACTAATGGATATGAGAGTATCAAGATGATTGTTGCTGCAATACTATCACATCATGGACATGGTGAGAAGGTAAAGAAATTCAGCCCCATCACCCGAAATAGTGCAGTCTTCAGAAGGCTTGCCACTAAAGAAGGATGTTCTCTTAGTGAATTACTTAAACGAGTGGGACATGCAATTTCCCCTCATATGAAGAATGAAATTTTGAAGGATATTAAGTTCGCTAGACAATCTCATAGGTCGACTATAAAGTCACCTACCTGTGTTCCCATCTAGCTCCGTTTGGGAAGCTGAGTTGATACTGTTGTAGCCACACCCAGGACCGCAGGTCTCCGGCCAATTAAGTCGATTACCCGTTATTCTTGCAATCATGGAAAGAAAGAAAAGACGATTACCTGACACTGTAGTCGGTCTACACCACGGGGAGCATACCTTCCCTTGACATACCGATGTCTCNCTGTAGCCACACCCAGGACCGCAGGTCTCCGGCCGATTAAGTCAAGACTGGGTCCGAGAAGTTTACCCGTTATTCCTGCAAGGTACCCAAGGTCGCTGCACCGATACAGTTCAGTGAGCCTGCAGGACAGGAAGTAAAACCAGTGCCTGAAATATCTGACATCATCGCGATAATAGCCAGCGAGAGAGGAATAAGTTGAGGATTTCCATCAGGGTCCTCCAGATCTTAAAGAAATCACAAATCAATAATTGAGGAAAAAGTTGAGAAACTCAGGATCGAGATTTCTGAGTTGGCTCGAGAGCACGGAGTTTCCGTCNGACGTTCCATCCTGAGGCATCATCATCAAAGAAGAAGAGGGTATAGGTACCCAAGGTCGCTGCACCGATACAGTTCAGTGAGCCTGCAAAACAGGAAGTAAAACCATTGCCTGAAATATCTGACATCGTCGCGATAATAGCCAGCGAGATGGAGGAACAAGTTGAGGATTTCCATCAGGTTCCTCCAGATCTTAAAGCAATCAACAAATCAATAATTGAGAAAAAAGTTGAGAAACTCAGGATCGAGATTTCTGAGTTGGCTCGAGAGCACGGAGTTTCCGTCGATAGTGATAATGAGGATTTTGATTACAGTGATTACTTGGAGGAAGATTTCATGGATGTACATGTGATCGAAACCAGAGCTACCACATCTGCGCGCGAGGCTCAACCTCACACTGAATAGAATGCCGTAGATGATCTGCGTAGGGTTATCCTCCTCAGGGATGAGCAAGTTGTTCTATTGGAGAAAAGAATAGAGGAGATGACTGTANTGCCGTAGATGAGCTGCGTAGGGTTATCCTCCTCGGGGATGAGCAAGTTTTTCTATTGGAGAAAAGAATAGAGGAGATGACTGTAGCTATGACCTACATGACCACCATTCAGGGGCAATCACAAGCACCAAGATTGGCTTCTCTAGAGATTAATCAGCCATAAATCATACACATCACAGATGAAAGAAGGGAGGCTACTTTGATAGATAAAGAAGAACAACCGAAGAAGGATTCTCCATCAAGTGCCATGCCAGAAAAAGAGTTCAAGCAAATGGCTGAACAAGTGTTGATGCCTTAGCCCAGTCCAAGGGCGGTGCATCAATTTTAAAGGGTAGACCTAACCCGAAGGAATTTGATGTCGTGCCTTTCCCCAAGGGTTTTGTGACCCCAACTTCAAGATATTCGATGGGACTGGAAATCCCAGACAACACATAGCACATTTTCGAGCCAATGTGGAAACATAAGGAATAGCGAAGTTCTACTCTGCCAGTAGTTCGTCAGCAGCTTGTTAGGGATTGCTTTCGACTGGTACACTGACCTACCCAACGTGTCAGTTAAAACATTTTCTGAGTTGGAACATTTATTTGTGAAAAGATTTGTTGGGGTGCAACATCATGTGTCTATTGGAGAACTCATGATGGAGAAGCAGAAGCCTAGTGAAACTTTGAAAAGATTATATTTTGAGGTGGAGAAACCTTAGTATGAAATGTGAACCTCAGCTACAGGAACATCAGGTGATTGAGATTCTATTCAAAAGCATTCATGGGCCAGTAGCTTTCATGCTTAAGGGACTCACCACCAAATCCTTCGAGAAGCTACTCAGTAAAGCCAGCAATTTGCAAGAAGTAATGAAACACATGGAGCCGCATGAAAAGGCTAAGGAGACCAGAGTGTTCGAAAAGACATCAGGGGTAGTCGCAACTGTCAACAAAGGAAAGCAGCCGATAAAGATATATGCAGAAAATCATCATCAGTCTTCATCACAGTACCCTCAGAAACAAAGCAGTCAATCCAACCAACGACTGTCTCAGGAGGGATCACCTCGAACAGCAGGTAAAAGAATATCCATGTTAGAGCAACAGAAAGTTGTTTACTCCTTCAAAAATGAAGTTGTACCTAAAAAATTCAAAAGCTTGATGAAGAAACAAGAATNAATAGAAAGTTGTTTACTCCTTCAAAAATGAAGTTGTACCTAAAAAATTCAAAAGCTTGATGAAGAAACAAGAATTCAAACTACTTGATCCAAAGAAACCCGAGGAGGTGGATAAGAGGAATGAACCAAATTATTGCCCGTACCATCGGTTGCTTGGGCACACTATGGACAAATGCTTCATCTTTAAGGACTGGCTTGAGAAGAACCTCAAGGAAGAGAATATAATAATCCCAAAAGAGTATTTGAGAGAACCTGAAAAGGGTTCCATAAAAATGATTTCAACTGAGTCAATCTCTCCAATTGATCCATATGTCGGAACAGATGGATGGAGTACAACTTGGGATGAACACAAGAAGGTCCTCAATTGAATACAAGCTTCTACAAATACCAAAGAAGGATGTAATGAGGTATGGAGTAGATCATACAAGAAGATACTGAACCAGTTACAGTCTGCATCAAAACAAGCCTCTATTTAGAGTATGCAGCATACCGAGCCCAAGATGAAGATTTCACCAGAAAATCCGTCGTCATCAAGGACAAAGAACAAGAAAAAGAAAAGCATCACTGCTAAGATTGATAGCACGGGGAGTAGGATAGGGGATGCCTCTACTTGATTGGTTGTCTCGGATTCGGGGAAGAAAGTCCTCGAACCCTTGACTTTGTATGATTATCTTTTTGTTCCTCCGGGGTCTTATGAATATAATGGTTGTGATTCAGGCTACGTTTTGACTATTTCTAGTAATAACGTGACTGATTATAACCAAGCTGGTTGCGATCTCGATTTTTTGACTATTTCTGGTAATAATGTGACTGATTATAACCAAGCTAGTTGCGATCACGATCCCCAAAATGATCCTCAAATTGTACTAACTATTTCTGGTAATAACATGACTGATTATAACCAAGCTAGTTTTGATCTCGATCCCCAAAATGATCCTCAAATCGTACTTAAGTCCGATGAGCTTGTTGTCAAGTCCATAGAAGACATCAACGATATCGCTTACGACAGCACCAATAACGAAGCGCCAACTCTCGAGCATCATGGTGCATTGTTTGCCATCAACTTAGATCTTTCCAATGAGGAGGAAAAGACACCGGAAGATTCAATAATGATATCTCAAGAAGAAGAAGTCACAGAAGTCAACTTAAGAAGCGGGAAGATGTTACCACCAAGAACAGCTCCAGCAGACCAAGGAAAGCATATAATGACTCGAGAAGAGGTACCCCCACCTCCGCCAGTGGAAGAATCACATAATCAAGACAAAATCGGAGGATCATACAAAGTAGAATACAATGTGCTAGCACATCTTAGGAAGTTGCCTGCCCAACTAAGTATCTATGACGCTTTGATCCTATCGAAGGAGATGAGAGAATCTGTGGTTACAGCTTTGCTTGATCCAAAAATTTTCTTAGCTCAGATGGCTAGCACATCCTCAAATGAAGTTTGCTCATTGAGAGAACAGTCAGAGGTAACCTTTACAGACGAAGACTTGCTGCTCGGAACCGCCGACCACAACCGTCCACTTTACATCTCCATCAACATTGACAGATTTGTGTTATCCAGTGTTTTAGTGGATCCTGGAGCATCTCTTAACTTGATGAGTCTACGGACGTTAGCATATTTGGACTTTAACATTCAGGAGCTCATCCCCGATAAGATGATGCTAAGAGGATTCAACCAAAAGGGAGAAAGAGCCCTTGAATCAATTTCATTACTTATGAAGGTTGGAGAACTTGTAACAACAGTTAAATTTCATATCATCAACGCCGATACCTCTTTTAACGCTCTATTGGGTCGACCGTGGATTCATGAGCATAATATGGTTCCATCATCTCAACACCAGTGCAAGTACCGCAAAGATGGTCAAGAAAATTGCATCAAGGGAGATCTACAACCATTTTCAGTGCATCTTTAACGCTCTATTAGGTCGACCATGGATTCATGAGCATAATATGGTTCCATCATCCCTACACCAGTGCATTAAATAACCAGAAAGAGTCAAGAAAACTACATCAAGGGAGATCTACAACCATTTCTAGTGCATGAAGTTGGTATCCATGAAGATGCTACCTACTACGCGCCTCAAAAAAAGACTGTCTTCTTGCGCAAAATTTTGATAAACAAAGATAAAGATTCAGAAGGATCACAAAAGGAAGGCCATGCAACTCCGCTTCAACAACCTTCTACCACTCCCTTACAACGAGTTCGTGGAGGTTCTTCTAGTTCATGCACCCGAGGTCGAGGCTGGGGACGTCAACGAGGAAAGATCAATTCAATTGTTGAACGGACTAGGCCAACTATCAATATTGGTGATGAAGACAGTTCTAAAGATGAAATAATGATGACAAAATAGAAGAAGCCTCAGTACGAGATATCCCTAGAAGATACAGAGAGGAATGAATATGAAATAATGAAGATCGGATAAACCACTATGTGGATACTATGACCATCACTCCGATTGTCCCTTAAAAGATCAAGAGTTTAGAGGTCAAGGAAGCCTGTAGTGTTGGTTCAAAGCTGATCAAATTTTACAGTGCTTCTACCTCTACTGAGCTTAAAAAACATGTAAATTTGGATGTTGATTGTAATGAATTAATGGAATTGCCTTTTGGTTACTTCTCACCTTGTGTTCAAAAGTTAATACAACAGGGACATTTACCAAAACAAATGCCAAAAGATAGATTTCAACTCTTTGAAAAATTGTGGAATACTAAAAGACGAACTACCAATTCAAAA
>JXCR01015258.1:59662-72792 GCA_002079205.1 Phalaenopsis hybrid cultivar
GATGAATTGAAAGAGATTAACCTCGGGACTGAAGAACGACCCCGGCCCACATTTATAAGTTCTCTACTTTATGACAAAGAATCTGTAGAACTGGTCAAACTATTAGCAGAGTTCAAAGATTGCTTCGCGTGGAGCTACGAAGAAATGTCAGGACTGTCAGCAGAGGTTGCAGTCCATAAACTTGGGGTGGACAAGAATGTAACCTCAGTAAAACAAGTTCTAAGGAGAATGCTCCTTTAGATAGAACAACAAGTCATCGCCGAGGTAAAGAAATTGATAGATGCCAACTTTGTTAAAGAAGAGAAGTACCCCACGTAGTTAGCCAATATTGTAGCTGTTAAAAAGAAAAATGAACAGATCCGCGTTTGTGTCGAGTTCAGAGATTTGAACAAAGCATAACCAAAAGACGAGTTTCCACTACGTATACCAGAAATGATGGTGGATATCGCTTCAACACATGAAATTTTCTCCTTCATGGACGGATCGTCTGGGTATAACCAAATTAAGATGGATCCTGAGGATGCAGCGCTTACAGCTTTCAAAACACCGATTGGAATCTTTTGCTACACAGTGATGCTGTTTGGCCTANTATGACAACGAATCTGTAGAACTGGTCAAACTATTAGCAGAGTTCAAAGATTGCTTCGCGTGGAGCTACGAAGAAATGTCAGGACTGTCAGCAGAGGTTGCAGTCTATAAACTTGGGGTGGACAAGAATGTAACCCCAGTAAAACAAGTTCCAAGGAGAATGCGCCTTTAGATAGAACAACAAGTCATCGCCGAGGTAAAGAAATTGATAGATGCCAACTTTGTTAAAGAAGAGAAGTACCCTACGTAGTTAGCCAATATTGTACCTGTTAAAAAGAAAAATGAACAGATCCGCGTTTGTGTCGAGTTCAGAGATTTGAACAAAGCATGTCTAAAAGACGAGTTTCCACTACGTATACCAGAAATGATGGTGGATATCGCTTCAACACATGAAATTTTCTCCTTCATGGACAGATCGTCTGGGTATAACCAAATCAAGATGGATCCCGAGGATGCAGCGCTTACAGCTTTCAAAACACCGATTGGAATCTTTTGCTACACAGTGATGCTGTTTGGCCTAAAGAACGCCGGAGTGACATCAGCGTGCAATGACGAAGATTTTCGACGACCTCATTCACAATCAAGTAGAATGCTACGTGGATGATCTGGTCATCAAAAGTAAATGAAAAATAGACCAATTTGTATAATTTGAGGATTGTGTTTGAATGGTTACGATGGTATAACCTTAAAATTAATCCTTTAAAGTGCGCCTTTGGCGTCACCTCGGGGAAATTTCTAGGATTCGTTGAATCGAGATCGATACGGATAAGATTAAAGCTATCTTAAAAATGTTTTCCCTAAAATGTTGAAGCAGTTACATTCCTTCCAGAGGAAGTTGGCATATGTGAGATGCTTTATTTCTAATCTCTCAGGTAGGTGTCAGCCTTTCTCGACATTAATTAAAAAGGATGCCAAATTTATTTGGGAAGAAAAATGCCAGCTGGCCTTTGAGGACGTTAAATAATATTTAATGACACCTCCTGCTTTGGCAGCCCTTATCCTAGAGAAACCGTTGATACTTTATACCGCGGCTTTAGATGACTCTCCTGGAGCCCTCTTAGCCCAAATCAATGAGGGAAAAGAAAATGCTTTCTACTACTTGAGTCATCGTCTAATACTGATGGAGATAAGGTATTCACCTATTGAAAAGCATTGTCTGACACTAATTTTAGCCGCTCAAAAGCTTTCACATTACATGCTTTCTCATAAGATCACCTTAATTTCAAAATTTAATCCATTGCAGTATTTGATGACCTGACCAACACTCTCCGGACGTTTATCGAGATGGTCAATGATCTTATTGCAATTTGATATAACTTTTGTGCCCTTCTGTGCTATCAAGGGATAGATTTTAGCAGATTTTCTCGTTACACACCCACTGTCAGCTGGGTCCTCTCTCAATGACAAGTTATCGAACGAGCAGATACTACAGATGTAATTTTCTAGTGCACAACGCTGGGAAATGTACTTTGATGGTGCTTCGTCAGCCAGGAAAGACAAGGGATCAGACACAGTTTTACCAAGCAAGGCAGGGATCGGTTTGACCTTTATTACGCCAGATAAGTGTATGTTGAGGTTTTTGTACCACCTGATGGAGCCATGTACCAATAATGAAGCAGAATATGAAGCTTTAAACAACGGATTGTAGTTGGCGATTTCAATGGATATAACGAACATTGCCATTTATGGTGACTCTCAACTTGCCATCCAGCAAGTCACCGGACAACACAGAATTGTGAAACCAAGATTAGCAGAATACCATCTGTACGCGATGAAGCTTCTGGAGCAGATTCCTGAGGTGACTTTCTACCGGATTCCTTGGGGAGATAATGCTCATGCTGACGCTTTAGCAAAAATCGCTAAGGAAATGACGTGTCCCCTCGAAGGATTCCCTCGAAGTCACGGTGCAAGGAAGACGAGTCTTGTCTCGAAGCGACTTTGAAACTCTACAAAAACATAGAAAAGAAGAAACAACAAATGCAGTTGCAAACATCAACAAAGAATGGCGCAAGCCATTAATAGAATATTTGCATACTGGAAAGCTGTCAGAAGACAAGTCTGAGGCGCACCACATCACAAGAAGGGCCATGTCTTATGCCCTGGTGGGAAATGTTCTCTACAAAAGATCGTTCGACCAGATGCGGCTACGGTGTTTGAGCAGAATCGAGGCACAAAATATTGTCAAAGAAGTACATGCCGAATTGTGTGGTGCTCACCAGTCGGGACCAAAAATGAAAATGAAGATCAAAAGACTCGGATATTATTGGTCAGCCATGATGTCTGATTGCATGGATACCGCCAGAAGATATCACCAATGTCAGGTGCGTGGGGTGGTCTTACACCAGCCTCCGAATGTGCTACACCCAACTATTGCCTCGTGGCCGTTCGAGTGTTGGGGCACCAACATAATAGGTCCGATAGACCCTCCAGCTTCTAAAGGGCATAGATTCATACTTTCCACTACAGATTACTTCTCCAAATGGGCAGAGGCAATACCATTACGTGAGGTTACGGCACAGCACATCTTTCAAATTTTTAAAAGCCAAATCATCTACCGTTTCGGAGTACCGCTAAAAATAATTTCTGACAATGGGACAGCTTTCAAAAGCACAAAGATCAACAATTTCATCAGAAGACATGGGATAGATTAGAGTTACTCTATAATTTACTATCCCATAGCAAATGGTCTGGGTAAAGCTTTCAACAAGACACTGGTACAGATTTTGAAGAAAACACTAGATGAAAATAAAAGGGACTGGCATAACAAACTGTTAGAAGCCTTGTGGGCCTGCCGGACGACTTTCAGGACTCCCACTCAGTGTACACCTTCTATGCTCACGTACGGGACCGAGGCTGTGCTACCGTTAGAAATCCAGACACCATCTCTCAGAGTCGCCGTTGCCAACCAACTCACAACGAAAGAAAGCGGAAAACTCAGACTTGAAGAATTGGAAAGTCTCGAGGGAAGACAATTGGAAGCACAACAACATTTGGAGCTCTACCAGGCAAAGTTGGTACAAGCCCAAGAAAAATTGGTCCGCCTAAGGACATTCAAAGTTGGTGACCTTATGTTTGTGCTCAAAAGACCTATTCTTGCTCGCCACAAAATAGGAGGAAAATTCAAGCCAACTTGGGAGGGACCATTTGTCGTTGAAAAGGTCTATACAGGAGGAGCCTACCAGTTAGTGGACTTCCGGGGTGAAAGACCCACGGTACCGATAAATGGACGATACCTAAAAACCTATCACGCAGCTTGATGTCGCTTGCCTCTGCTTGCCTCTTCTAGTTTTAAAATTTTGAAACCTTGATTTTTTTAGGGTTAACTATATGGCCATATGTCTATGACCGGGTCCAAATTTTGTAATTAATCTCATATATAATGAAAATTTTGAAAAAATATTTTAAACTTCAAATTTTCTCCTTTCCACTTTTGAGTATAATGTTCCACAAAAATGTTTTTAGCTTTTACCAAATTCTCTTTTCTACCTTTGGATTCAAAAATTCCATTAAATTAAAACAAAACTCACACATAAAATAAGTAATATTTTTTATCAAAACAAACTAAAATTTACTTTAATAAATACTCTGTTTTATTCTTGTTCATGCCAAACTTCAGCCCACTGACGTTTCTTTCGGTCGTCTGCAGAAAAATATCAGGACAGAGGCTGATCTTTGCCTTCCAGGAGGGCTGGAACCTCGCACTAAATGAAGAGATGGCACCACAAGGAGGTTTCATAGATTTCGACATGGATTTCAACCAGATTGATATGAACTATGATGGTCCTCTAATGGGCGTAGTCGGCAATGAAGAAAAGAAGGGACTAACTTCACTGTTGAGGGTGACCACTNGAAAAATGAATTGTGATACAAATAACAAGAAAATTAAACAAACCTGTTGAGTGGATACTTCCGTTTTTGGAATTTCCTACTCTTTGTGCGCGCAGCACAACCATCGTTATCTACACTAACTCTCTAAACATCCTCGTAGAATTTCACATTCTGCACAAAAACTCCACAAAACTCTACAAATCTTCTCCAAAATCAACCTTCTCATATAACACGCTACTACAAATTCAACATCACAAGCTCTTTGTAAATTTCATATCACATCTTCAAATCAGTACCTAAATCCTGNCTGCCTTCCCTAAAACGTTGAAGCAGTTACATTCCTTCCAGAGGAAGTTGGCATATCTGAGATGCTTTATTTCTAATCTCTCAGGTAGGTGTCAGCCTTTCTCGACATTAATTAAAAAGGACACCAAATTTATTTGGGAAGAAAAATGCCAGCTGGCCTTTGAGGACGTTAAACAATATTTAATGACACCTCCTGCTTTGCCAGCCCTTATCCTAGAGAAACTGTGGATACTTTATACCGCAGCTTTAGATGACTCTCCTGGAGCCCTCTTAGCCCAAATCAATGAGGGAAAAGAAAATGCTTTTTACTACTTGAGTCGTCGTCTAATACCGATGGAGATAAGGTATTCACCTATTGAAAACATTGTCTGACACTAATTTTCGCCGCTCAAAAGCTTTGACATTACATGCTTTCTCATAAGATCACCTTAATTTCAAAAGTTAATCCATTGCAGTATTTGATGACCTGACCAACACTCTCCGGACGTTTACCGAGATGGTCAATGATCTTATTGCAATTTGATATAACTTTTGTGCCCTTTCGTGCTATCAAGGGATAGATTTTAGCAGATTTTCTCGCTACACACCCACTGTCAGCTAGGTCCTCTCTCAATGACGAGTTATCGGACGAGCAGATACTACAGATGTAATTTTCTAGTGCACAACGCTGGGAAATGTACTTCGATGGTTCTTCGTCAGCCAGGAAAGACAAGGGATCAGACACAGTTTTACCAAGCAAGGCAGGGATCGGTTTGACCTTTATTACGCCAGATAAGTGTATGTTGAGGTTTTCGTACCACCTGATGGAGCCATGTACCAATAATGAAGCAGAATATGAAGCTTTAAACAACGGATTGTAGTTGGCGATTTCAATGGATATAACGAACATTGCCATTTATGGTGACTCTCAACTTGCCATCCAGCAAGTCACCGGACAGCACAGAATTGTGAAACCAAGATTAGCAGAATACCATCTGTACGCGATGAAGCTTCTGGAGTAGATTCCTGAGGTGACTTTCTACCGGATTCCTCGGGGAGATAATGCTCATGCTGATGCTTTAGCAAAACTCGCTAAGGAAATGACGTGTCCCCTCGAAGGATTCCATCGAAGTCACGGTGTAAGGAAGATGAGTCTTGTCTCGAAGCGACTTTGAAAATCTACAAAAACATAGAAAAGAAGAAACAACAAATGCAGTTGCAGACATCAACAAAGAATGGTGCAAGCCATTAATAGAATATTTGCATACTGGAAAGCTGTCAGAAGACAAGTCTGAGGCGCACCACATCACAAGAAGGGCCATGTCTTATGCCCTGGTGGGAAATGTTCTCTACAAAAGATCGTTCAACCAGATGCGGCTACGGTGTTTGAGCAGAACCGAGGCACAAAATATTGTCAAAGAAGTACATGCTGGATTGTGTGGTGCTCACCAGTCGGGACCAAAAATGAAAATGAAGATCAAAAGACTCGGATATTATTGGTCAGCCATGATGTCTGATTGCATGGATACCGCCAGAAGATATCACCAATGCCAGGTGCATGGGGTGGTCTTACACCAGCCTCCGAATGTACTACACCCAATTGTTGCCTCGTGGTCATTCGAGTGTTGGGGCACCAACACAATAGGTCCGATAGACCCTCCAGCTTCTAAAGGGCATAGATTCATACTTTCCACTACAGATTACTTCTCCAAATGGGCAGAGGCAATACCATTACGTGAGGTTACGGCTTAGCACGTCCTTCAATTTTTCAAAAGCCAAATCATCTACCGTTTCGGAGTACCGCTAAAAATAATTTCTGACAATGGGACAGCTTTCAAAAGCACAAAGATCAACAATTTTATCAGAAGACATGAGATAGATTGGAGTTACTCTATAATTTACTATCCCATAGCAAATGGTCTGGCTAAAGCTTTCAACAAGACACTGGTACAGATTTTGAAGAAAACACTGGATGAAAATAAAATGGATTGACACAACAAGCTGTTAGAAGCCCTGTGGGCCTGCCGGACGACTTTCAGGACTCCCACTCAGTGTACACCTTCTATGCTCACGTACGGGACCGAGGCTGTGCTACCGCTAGAAATCCAGACACCATCTCTCAGAGTCACCGTTGCCAACCAACTCACAACGAAAGAAATCAGAAAACTCAGACTTGAAGAATTGGAAAGTCTCGAGGGAAGACAATTGGAAGTACAACAACATTTGGAGCTCTACCAGGCAAAGTTGGTACATGCCCATGAAAAATTGGTCCGCCTAAGGACATTCAAAGTTGGTGACCTTATGTTTGTGCTCAAAAGACCTATTCTTGCTCGCCACAAAATAGGTGGAAAATTCAAGCCAACTTGGGAGGGACCATTTGTCGTTGAAAAGGTCTATACAGGAGGAGCCTACCAGTTAGTGGACTTCCGGGGTGAAAGACCCACGGTACCGATAAATGGACGATACCTAAAAACCTATTACGTAGCCTGATGTCGCTTGCCTCTTCTAGCTTTAAAATTTTGAAACCTTGATTGTTTTAGGGTTAACTATATGGCCATATGTCTATGACCGGGTCCAAATTTTGTAATTAATCTCATATATAATGAAAATTTTGAAAAAATATTTTAAACTTCAAATTTTCTCCTTTCCACTTTTGAGTATAATGTTCCACAAAAATGTTTTTAGCTTTTACCAAATTCTCTTTTCTACCTTTGGATTTAAAAATTCCATTAAATTAAAACAAAACTCACACATAAAATGAGTAATATTTTTTATCAAAACAAACTAAAATTTACTTTAATAAATACTATGTTTTATTCTTGTTCATGCCAAACTTCAGCCAACTGACGTTTCTTTCTGTCGTCTGCAGAAAAATGTCAGGACAGAGGCTGATCTTTGCCTTCCCTCCTCGCACTAAATGAGGAGATGGCACCACAAGGAGGTGTAATAGATTTCGACATGGATTTCAACCAGATTGATATGAACTACGATGGTCCTCTAATGGGCGTAGTCGGCAATGAAGAAAAGAAGGGACTAACTTCACTGTTGAGGGTGACCACTCAAGACGATGTGTCACGTAAAGGTAAAAACGTGATAGCAGAACAAGATCCGATGGAGTGGCCCAGCCGACTGCCCTCCATGATAGCTACTCCAGCAAGGGGCTTAATAGCTGCCCACAGTGAACAACTACCAAATACTCCACTCCGCAGAACGCAACGCAGAAATGCAAGCCAAAAGAAACAGAGAGCCTTTCTGCGACAAGAGCGCAAACGCCAAAGAAACATAAGCGGTTTTCCTACCCCCATTCCTGAGGGACATATCTACGATCCAGATCTAAGAGAAACTTCTGCCAGCCTGCCCACTACAGATGAAGAGTCAGGATTTGTGACAGAATCAGATGTGCCCCCGGTCCCAGATATCTTGTGCAGAGGTTGCCCAACATGCAACGTCGAGATACCAGCCAGGAAATCAATCACGAGCACATTTGTAGAATGCCCGGACTGCAACGTTCTACATCAACAGCGTTTCAGTACCATAGAAGAATACACTGCAAGCATCAACGAGTCTCAGACTCCAGATTCCGTGGCAAATGAGTCGTATGTCCCACTAGGGACGGATCAATGCGCACCGCGAAGCCTATGATCATACATCCCGCTTGAGGCTGAATCTCATATTCTGGATCGACCAGCACCAGTTTGGATTCCCGCCGAGGCCCAGAGGAAGGAATGCCCCAGGCAACTGCCAAGTCCCGGAATGGTAGAATACTACAAAATAAGCAAGGTAAACAAAAAGAGAATTTGAGTTCTATGAAGAGGTTCATGGAAAGTTTATCAATATATTGGGGGGCCTAAGAGCTATATACCAGGGTTTTCTCTGAAACTGATGAAAGAAGCATTTTGGACTGCATCTTCGATTTAAGAGATAGAGGTCTAGCGGGCCTTCTCATGGAAAGAACGTATTTTGAGTCAAAAAATGGATGCTGGGAAAGGGAAGAATCACCATCCAGTGTGGATGTTGCTACAATTTTACAAACGACAGATAGGGGAATCCGCCTAGGATCCTCAGATACGACCAAGTGGATTTGTTACCACCGATGATAAAGTGGATGATAAAGAGAATGGTTAAGTGGAATATCCTACCCTCCACTTGCATTCCTAACAGTTGCATCATCAACATTTACGAAGAACGTCACTGCATTCCCCCGCACATTGACCATCATGACTTTGTGAGGCCTTTCTGCACGGTCTCATTCATGAGTAAGAGCAATATTCTATTTGGAAAAGAAATCGATGTAATCGGCCCTGGTGAATTCAGAGGAGCTGTGGAAATTCCTCTCCCAGATGGTTCAGTACTTGTTCTCAAGGGCAACGGTGCAGACGCGGCCAAGCACTGCATTCTAGGAGTACGACACCGTAGGGTGTCTGTGACCTTCCGTAGAATGGATGACCATAAGATACCATATGAATTCCAGCAAGGCCCGGAGTTGGACGAACTGTTTCCTTATGAGCTATGAGATGGTTGTACCTCTGAATACATGTGAAGGGAACTCTTATCCTGGAGCATGACTCAGAAGGTCTGCTTGATCAAGAGCTCGATATACCAAGCGCAGAGGATTCACTTGCTTTTTTTTAACAAGCATGACATGTATCTGATGTAATCAGTCTATGATGTACTCATATCTTGAGATGACTTTCAATGCATTTCACCATGTATTACATGATGCACCTTTTGAGGTATTAGCCTATATTTGATCTGTAGCATCTTTATTGAGGCAGATTAATGGAAATTTCTCTCAAGTTGTGCCTTTTTGTCAATTGCCTTTTTGTTCGATGGATGAAAGTCGCGAACCATGCAATGGTTCAGAGTTCAAATGAACAAAGAACGAAACAACAAATCTTCGACAACGTAACAAAACAGAAATGAAAGATAATCATAAATGAGTGAATAACAAAATAAATTTCTTATCAACCAATTGAAATTAAAATTTTAAAAACACATTTTTTTTTGAAAAATGAATTGTGATACAAATAACAAGAAAATTAAACAAACCTGTTGAGTGGATACTTCCGTTTTTGGAATTTCCTACTCTTTGTGCGCGCAGCACAACCATCGTTATCTACACTAACTCTCTAAACATCCTCGTAGAATTTCACATTCTGCACAAAAACTCCACAAAACTCTACAAATCTTCTCCAAAATCAACCTTCTCATATAACACGCTACTACAAATTCAACATCACAAGCTCTTTGTAAATTTCATATCACATCTTCAAATCAGTACCTAAATCCTGATTCTCATATCTTTGAATTGATACCTATATTTCAATTCTCACATCTTCTAATTGATACTTACATTTCAATTCTCATATCTTTGAATTGATACCTACATTTCAGTTCTCACATCTTTTAATTGATACTTACATTTCAATTCTTATATCTTTGAATTGATACCTATATTTCAATTCTTTTATCTTTGAATTGATATTTACATTTCAATTCTCACATTTCGAGATCGATACTTAAATTTTGACTCTCTCCTTAAAACAGATACCTAAATTCTCATTTCTGAATCAGTCCTAAATTTTTAAATCTTTACATTTGAGGTCGGTCCTTACATTCCGACACTCTCTTTTGAGAATTGACCTACATTTCAAGATTCTCTACATTTGAGGTCGGTCCTTACATTCTGACACCTTCTTTTGAGAATTGACCTACATTTCAATTTCTGAGGTCGGTCTTTACATTCCGACACTTTCTTTTGAGAATTGACCTACATTTCAATTCTCGTTTCCGAATCAGTCCTAAATTTCTGATTCTTTACATTTGAGGTCGATCCTTACATTCTGACACTCTCTTTTGAGAATTGACCTACATTTCAATTCTCGTTTCCAAATCAATCCCACATTTCTGATCTTTACATTTTCCGACACTCTCTTTTAAGAATTGGCCTACATTTCAATTCTCATTTCTGAATCAGTCCTACATTTCTGATTGTTTACATTTGAGGTCGGTCCTTACATTTCGACGCTCTCTTTCAAGAATTGACCTACATTTCAATTTTTATTTCTGAATCAGTCCTATATTTCTTGATTCTTTACATTTGAGGTCGGTCCTTACATTCTGACACCATCTTTTGAGAATTGACCTTCATTTCAATTCTCGTTTCTAAATCAGTCCTACATTTCTTTACATTTTAGGTCGGTCCTTACATTCGGACACTCTCTCTTGAGAATTAACCTACATTTCGATTCTCATTTCTGAATCTATCCTACATTTCTGATTCATTACATTCGAGGTCGGTCCTTACGCTCCGACTCTCTCTCTCTCTCTCACTCTCTCTCTTTTCGTGTTGATGTTTGAATTTCAAGTCCCACCTCGGGGTCAACACTTACATGTTGACTCCCATCCTTTGGAAATCCTTGAAATTTCATAACTCCGATCCCCAGCGAGAGTCTCTACTCCTCGATTTCAACCAGACGATCACCTACTAATTCCTTGGCAGAAGCAAATCACACACACAACTCTACGCATACTTCTGGGTCTGTTGACTTAGGAGTCTGTATTGGTTTTTGTTGATCTCATCGGTCAACGCTAATACACGCGGTGTTCTTGCCAAGCACACTGCACCTATTGGGGGTCCATTTGTTGACCTCATTTTTGGTTGAGGTTTAGTTTTCCTCTTTAGTAGCCTATGGTCTAGCCATAGGACTTTTCCTGTTGACTATTCCTAGAAGACTAGACATGGAACCCTCACCACTAGAAATTCCAAACCCTTCTCTTCTCAACTTGAAGTTTCACATATTGGTCCTAACCTCTAAATACTTAGTAGGTGGGGTCACTGTAGAGGAAACTCAAGATGAGCCACTCTTAGGACTGCTGGACATTATGGTTAACTTTCGGTGTTGGTCTACAACCAGGGCACTCACTACACTTATCTACACTCACAATCACTCACAACCATGAACTCAAATTTCTAGCCTAGATCCCTTGATCTTTTGGGATACTCATGTAGATGGTCCCCTAAACCTACTAGCCCTTGGGATATGGTCTGGCTAGAACCACTACATAGAGGATCCAAAATGGGGTTTCCATTGGTCCACAGCTTATTGGTGATGGTCGGTACCTCAAATTTACCAAAATACCCATCTTGGCCTTTTGCACCTAAAACACCCCCAAATTACCAAAATACCCCTCTTGGGCTCAAAATCCCAAAAATTCAAAAAATTACCAGAAAATCCCAATAAATCCCAAATAATCCCAATTTCATTTCTCTCAACTACCACATAACCCAATTTAACAACTTTGACCATCTTTAACCAATATCCCCAAATTGCCCTTTAAAGACCCAAGTTTCCCCAAATCCAACTCAAATGCCCACCAATTTGATCTCAATTGATCATAATTCCAATACTAAACTCAAATTCACTATTGATATGACCAAACTAAACCAATAGAAGCTCAACATAATTTGAGCCCAATTTTGATTTGGGTCAAAACCCTAATTTTGACCATATGACCTAATCTCACCAAATTGAAACCACAGTCTAGTCAATTGGCTCAATTGATGTTGAAAAATCTTTATGAAATTCTTATACATCAAAATCAACCATCAATTTGCATTGGTGAAGCCTTAAATCCATTTGATTTTGGCCTAAATCCAAAATTCCCAAATTTAGCCCCAAATTGGCTAAGTCCACAAATTTCACCCAATTGATTGCCTTAACCTCCAAATTGGCATTCAATTCATGTTGAAAACTCAAATTTTATCTAACTTGATTGCCTTAACCTCCAAATTGGCACCCAATTCATGTTGAAAACTCTTCATAGGGTCCCCGGTTGCCTTAACCTCCAAATTGGCATCCAACTCATGTTGAAAACTCTTCATGAGGTCCCTATTGACAATTTAAAATAATCAATTTGGACTTAGCCCAAGGCTAACCCAAGCTAGACCCAAGCCTAGCCCAACATGACCAAATTGATTAAAGTTCAAAATTCCCTCAAATTGACGCTCCAATTGAGCTCAAAACCACTTCCATCCTTCACAAAAATTGTTCCTTATGATCATTTACACCAAAAGAAACAATTATTTGGGCCAATTGACATGGTTAACATAGCCCAAACCCAAGTTGTGGTCATTTGCACCCACTTGGACCCATACACTAAATGTGACTTGTCCACCTTAAAGCCACCAAATTAACTCCACTGCAGTCATTAGTTGGACTTAGTGACCAGTCCAAACACCATGAAATCACTTAAATCAAGCCATGGACCAAAGTTCCACCAAATTAAGGGATTTTATTTCCAAAAATGCACATGCTTAAGAAATCTTTGCCAAATCCAAACACATTTGCATTAAATTGTTGTGATGGATTCCTCTGGGTTCCCTGAGCTCCTAGCCACCTCCCCCTGGCCGGCCGGCCAGCCTAGTG
>JXCR01015258.1:82112-97536 GCA_002079205.1 Phalaenopsis hybrid cultivar
ATTATAACTTGACACACTAGATAACTCAAACTCATCACGGTAAGGAGCTTGGAGCTAGCTTGGTGGGCAGCACGACCTTCTTCAACAGTAAAATCTATCTTCCCGAGCTAAACCAATCTTCCTTCCTTAGACTTAAACAACAAAGCCATAGGACTTTGAGGTTGCTTGCTTATACAACATAAATCCTCACCTTATCTTTAGGCCTTTGTATAGTCATGCTATATAATATAAGCCCTTACTCGTCTTAGGATTTCGAGGTTGTCATTTTTCACGACCTAAACCCTCACATCTTCCAGGCAATTTGTGTGATCATTTCACACGAATATAAGCCCTAACTAATAAAATTGGCAGGATGAAACACCTAAATATTTCTCCTCAAAATAGAAGCCAAACATTAGGATAGCTTGAGATGTCACCGAGGTTCTCCTCTGGATCTATGACATCCCTTAGTCCTTCTTCCTTTGGATTCTACAATAAAAATGTTCCAAATTTGAACCAATCCCCTTGCACACCTCTATGTCTGATTTCGTTTAAGAGTCCTATCCTTTGAAATTCCTTGAAGATAATATTTCTTGATTTTTATCGAGAGACTTCTTANAACCTTGCCGAAAACTAGTACAGAACCCAATACACCTCCACACTCCACCAAACTTCAATTGCTTGTGCCCACACCTTCACAAGAGTGACAGAAGCCAAAGCCCCATCGAATTCCCCTCCCAGAGAGCCTCTACCATAGCTCTAGACCAACACCTGAAGTCGAGCTTTGTCGAATTCATACCTAGGCTTTACACCAAGATCAGGGACTCAATCCCTAGCCTCCTTGGACGCCAACAAACGTATCGAGCACCTCTGATCGAAGATTCTCTTCTTAGAGCAAAGGTAAAAAAACTCCTCCTCCTCTAGAGCTTATTTTGATTCACCATTTATTTAAGCTTGATTTCATGGTACCTTAGCCTTATGGATGTGCTCGTCTTACTTAGACGAGTCCATAGGATCAAGCCTAAAGTGATTTGGTTGAGTCTAGGCTGAGATCTTCAGGTTTTAGTGTGGACGGGCACGGGATCATCCTATCGAGGACGATGACGGGAAGTCGTCTGATTGAGCGTGTATTAAATAGACGGGGGAGATCGTGCTGGACAGTACTTCAGGACATGAATAGCGGGCCGAGTCTGCAAGCTACATGGATGGTGGCGTCCAACCAGAGAGCAACACGTATGCTTTCGGGGCCGTCGTAGGTTGAGGTGGCACACGTGGTTTAAATAGAAAAATAAGGGTATTTTCTTATTTATTTAATCCCAAAATTTAGAAAATTCATAACTTTGTGTCGAAAAATCACAAAAATAAAATAAAAATACCCTCTTGCTCAGTGAACAGAGAGAATAATGTGGATAATTTTAAAGTCTATTTGATGCATAAAATATTATTAATTAATTAAACACTATTTGGAATCATTTGATTCTCCAAGCATTTTGACACATCATCTTGGCTTGAAATTTTGACATGTTGTAGCCTCTGCTAGGGGAGTATTCTATGATTTTTCCAAAGTCAGAGATAGTCCCCATATAGAGACCCATATTTTTCAAGTTATTTCACATCATTTCCTTTAAATAATTATAAAAATTAGCATATTGGTTATTAAATCCCAAGAAAATTTTGGAAGGTCTATCATGACCAGAGAAACCTTTGAAAATAATTTCATGGGTCAAGCCATTTAAAACATCCTTAAATTTTCCAAATACTAAATCACTAAGATAATTAATTTTAAAAATTATAAAAATTTAAATGACCTGATTTTTAATCTCCAATGTGATTTATGATCCAGAGAACTCATCATAAAAGTTTCAAAATATTTTGAGTTCATTTGTTAACTTAAATTGATTTTCAAAGATAAATACCACTTTTAACATTTAAATGATTTTTAAAAATCAAAATATAACTCAAAAAATTATGAAACTTAGTTTTTTGAGTTCTCTGTGATCAGGGATATTTTTTAAAAATAAATTAATATTTTAAATAAAAAGCTTTCCTGAGTTCTCTGTAATCAGGGCTATTTTCTAAAAATAAAATGATTTTTACAATAAAAAACTTGATTTTTGGCCTATTTTAAATATTTAAATAATTAAAAATTCATAAAAATCACAAAATTAATAAAACTCATGGAAATATTCTAAATTATTTTTTAATCACTTAGGAACAACAAGAATATTTTTGTTGATTTTCTAAATAAAGATATTGAATTTCAAAGCTTAAAAATAATTTTTAAAAGGCTAAAACCTGATTTTCTAAATAAAGATATTGAATTTCAAAGCTTAAAAAATAATTTTTAAAAGGCTAAAATCACTAAAATAATTTCAATAAATCAAAGAAAAATATGAAAAATATAAAATTTGCTCCTTTGACTAATTTCAATAAATCAAAGAAAAAAAAAAAATAACATTTGCTCCTCTGAGTTCTCTGACCTTAGAGAGATTTTTCAAAAATAGAAAATTTAATTTTCACCTCCCAAANGAACTAATTCCAATAAATCAAGGAAAAATCAAAAAAAATATAACATTTGCTCCTCTAAGTTCTCTGACCTTAGAGAGATTTTCAAAAATAGAAAATTTAATTTTCACCTCCCAAAATATTTTATTTTTATTAAATAACCCAAAATTTAAAATAATTTTAATAAATCACAGAGAATTAAAAAAATTATGAAAAATCACATTTTCTCCTCTGATGTCTCAAATGACCCATGAATAAGGTAGGATAAAAATTTCAAAGTCATTTGAATTGAATTTTACAAATTATGAAGAATTAGAGCCTTAGGGGCAAATGTGTAATTTTGGAAATCTTGCCTTAATTAACATTTAGGCCTAATTCAAGGAGGGAAAATAGGTGACCTCTGATGTTATCAATTTATTTAATGCTTGAAACACAAGAGGTAAATTGGTAGAAACCAATCTCACTTTCTTAATTAAGATTAATAAATTTCTAAATTATTAAAATTTTGANTTTACCTTAATTAACATTTAGGCCTAATTCAAACAGGGGAATGGGTAACCTCTCATCGTTATCAATTTATTTAATGCTTGAAACACGACAGGTAAATTGGTAGAAACCAATCTCACTTTCTTAATTAAGATTAATAAATTTCTAAATTATTAAAATTGAAGTTTATTAAAATTAAATGATCCTGGACTTAAGGATTGTAATTTTCTAAATTATTAAAATTTGGAAGTTTATTAAAATTAAATGATCCTGGACTTAGGGGTATACTTTTGAAGTTAATAATTAATCAATTTAATACCCCTATCTTGATTTTCAAATAAAATCCAAATATTTTTAAGTCAATAATTAATCAATTTAATACCCCTATCTTGATTTTCAAATAAAATCCAAATCAAGAATCACGACCACCTAAAGCTTAACCCTTTTTAAAACTAATTAAGACACTCACATAGGCCTTAAGGGCTTAGTGGTGACTTAGGCTAAATCAAAAATTNACGACCACCTAAAGCTTAATCCTTTTTAAAACTAATTAAGACACTCACATAGGCCTTAAAGGGCTTAGTGGTGACTTAGGCTAAATCAAAAATTAATTAAACAAAGATTCGAGAAATAAACAAAATTAAACATCCTTAAAACACCACTAAGCCCAATTAGGATTAAAATTTGGCTAAGTGTTCAAATTAAAATCCAACATCCTTGAAACACCACTAAGCCCAATTAGGATTAAAATTTGGCTAAGTTATTCAAATTAACTAGTTGCCCCTTTAAGGGTCTTCACCCACATAATTTTGAAATTAAATGATAAGTGATAGTTACCCTATTCTTAGGGATAATTGAGACATCAATGTTCATTGAGTAATAAGGGTATTTATAGGATGAACCATTAAGCAACATAATGATTTTAAATGAACGCGAGGCTTTTCATTAGCTGGTGAGAGAGAGGCATGGACCTGCTTCCCCCACTTAACTTGTTGGATACCTCATATGCCTATTAAACTTAATATGCTTCGCTTAATGAAATCATCCTTAATTAAAATTTTAAGGACTCACCAAGATATGACATAAGGTTAGGAAAATTTCCAAAATTTTACCTTTCCTGCTTTTCATAAACTGCCTTAACATGCATTTTAAGTTGCAGGTGGTGGAACGAGAAGACTCGCCAGATACACTTTTACAGTTTTCAACATTATTTTTCTTGTACTTTCATACTGTACTTTTATACCAGCAATTTTGCATGCTAAACCACGATGACACCCTGCATGAAAACTAAAACTAACAGGATAGCCACATAACCATAACCATAACCATAACCATAACCAAAATTAAAAATCAATCAAGATAAAATTCACCGCCACAACATTCAAAATATAAAACAACTCAAAATTTAATCACAAACATCACACAAAACCACAATTTCAACTAAATTAAGATGTCTCTATCGGATGTTCGAGAATCCCTTGGAGGAGGTAACCTACGGTTGCTAACGAGGCTTTCTACGGTTTAAATAAATTTATGGAACTCATTAAGTTGAGTTTAGTAAGTTCGTTTGAACTAAGTTAATCCAATAGAAAATAGTGATGTAGGAACAAGGGAAACGTAGGATCCTAACCGGTGTTGCTCTAATGTGCCCTCTATAAAATTTAAAGAACTTCAACCATAGGGCCACCTGATTTGATATTATAACTTGGACGCCCTTATAAAATTTAAAGAACTTCAACCATAAGGCCACCTGATTTGATATTATAACTTGACCATACCCCCATAAAATTTAAAGAACTTCAACCATAGGGCCACCTGATTTGATATTATAACTTGACACCACTAAGAATTAAAGAACTTCAACCATAGGGCCACCTGATTTGACATTATAACTTGACACACTAGATAACTAAAACTCGTTGCGGCAAGGAGCTTGGAGCTAGCTTGGTGGGCAGCACGGCCATCTTCAACAGCAAAATCTGTCTTCCCATCGCGGCAGGAGCTTGGAGCTAGCATGGTGGGCAGCACGACCATCTTCAACAGTAAAACCTGTCTTTGCGGCAAGGAGCTTGGAGCTAGCATGGTGGGCAGCACGGATATCTTCAACAACAAAACATGTCTACGGTAAGGAGCTTGGAGCTAGCTTGGTGGGCAGCACGACCTTCTTCAACAGTAAAATCTATCTTCCCGAGCTAAACCAATCTTCCTTCCTTAGACTTAAACAACAAAGCCATANCCTTCTTACGGGCAACTCCCCTCCAACCTCGAAATAACACCGACATCGGCACCTTTTAAAGGAATTGCAAATGTTTGCAATTCGGTAAATCTATAAAAATAAAACCAGAAATCGTATCCTTCAGCACATCAAATGTGATCAGGAAATGAGGCACATATATGCTAGTGAATGAGTTATCAGAAAGATTGAACCCATGAAGGTTTATAGAGGTTACCTCCAAAAGGTCAAAAGCAATCAGTAAACTACAAAATTGGTAGCTCTCATATGAAACTAGCATCTATCAGTAGGAGAAAAAAATAGGATTAAAAATTTCCAAAATTTTTCCCCAGAAGGAGAAAGATTGATGATATTTTAAATTTTTCATAGCCACAGAAATAAGAGGGAATCCCCCACATTCACTCAAATCATGGATGAAGCAATTAATAATAAGTTGAAATCACAGATATACATTTCCTCCACATTCAACTCCATATTCAACTCAACATTCACCGAAAACTACTGGATCTACATTTCCACAATAAATATTCATTAACCCTAAATTGGAACAACTCCATATTCACGGATAGTTTTCACAGAAGGAACTTCCAGGAGATACAAAAGAGGAGAAGGATGAGAAGAGCGGAGGGAGGAGAAAACCTTACTTGTGGAGCGACTTCAACCAAGGAGAAGGGGAGGAGCGATGAAATAACAAAAGAGGAGAGGAGCACCAAAAGAGGAGAGGAGCGACTTCGGCCCGATAGCACCATTGTAAAAGCTACGATGGAAAAAGCGGATCGTAGGGATAGACGCATGATCCATGTGTAATATAAAATTAAATATGCGGTTTTCAAATACAAGTTGCAGCCGTGAGAAACAAACAAACAGGCAGCATTTTCAAAACGGCACCGCACCTATAAGCTGCCCATATGTGCCCTAAAGCATCATCATAAGCAGCATCATATTCAAACTTTTGGTGAATCAGATCATCTATATGAGCATTTTTGGCCTCCATGTTTTGCATCCAATGATCCCTTAAGTTTTACAGGGGCAATCGGTGTCTGAGGCTCAATCCTCTCCTCATCAGGTCTAAAATCAACTCTTGCATGCTCACAAAGTGTATAAATTAGAGCAGGGTGTGCCAATCCACCAGTGGTCTCTCCCAGCAATAGATCGAGTGTAAGAGCCTACATTTATATCAATCACTTGCTGAATATAGTAGTTCAGGATGGCTCTATCCTTGGTCACTTCACTATGATTGTTTGTTGGATTCATCCTCCCAGAAAAAAATAATGTTAGGCCTTAGATACTACATTTAACATAGAAAGGGGAAAGGTGACTTTCACTCCATACTTTACTTTCCAAGCCCCTTTCTCACCNCCTTCTTACGGGCAACTCCCCTCCAACCTCGAAATAACGCCGACATCAGCACCTTCTAAAGGAATTGCAAATGTTTGCAATTCGGTAAATCAATAAAAATAAAACCAGAAATCGTATCCTTCAGCACATCAAATGTGATCAGGAAATGAGGCACATATATGCTAGTGAATAAGTTATCAAAAAGATTGAACCCATGAAGGTTTATAGAGGTTACCTCCAAAAGGTCAAAAGCGATCAGTAAACTACAAAATTGGTAGCTCTCATATGAAACTAGCATATATCAGTAGGAGAAAAAAATAGGATTAAAAATTTCCAAAATTTTTCCCTAGAAGGAGAAAGATTGATGATAATTTAAATTTTTCATAGCCACAGAAATAAGAAGGAATCTCCCACATTCACTCAAATCATGGATGAAGCAATTAATAATAAGTTGAAATCACAGATCTACATTTCCTCCACATTCAACTCCATATTCAACTCAACATTCACCGAAAACTACTGGATCTACATTTCCATAATAAATATTCATTAACCCTAAAATGGAACAACTCCATATTCACGGATAGTTTCCACAGAAGGAACTTCCAGGAGATACAAAAGATGAGAAGGATGAGAAGAGCGGAGGGAGGAGAAAACCTTACTTGTGGAGCGACTTCGACCAAGGAGAAGGGGAGGAGCGATGAAATAACAAAAGAGGAGAGGAGCACCAAAAGAGGAGAGGAGCGACTTCGGCCCGATAGCACCGTTGCAAAAGCTACGATGGAAAATGCGGATCGTAGGGATAGACGCATGATCCACGTGTAATACAAAATTAAATATGCAGTTTTCAAATACAAGTTGCAGCCGTGAGAAACAAACAAACAGGCAGCATTTTCAAAACGGCACCGCACCTATAAGCTGCCCATATGTGCCCTAAAGCATCATCATAAGCAGCATCATATTCAAACTTTTGGTGAATCAGATCATCTATATGAGCATTTTTGGCCTCCATGTTTTCCATCCAATGATCTCTTAAGTTTTACAGAGGCAATCGGTCTCTGAGGCTCAATCCTCTCCTCATCAGGTCTAAAATCAACTCTTGCATGCTCACAAAGTGTATAAATTAGAGCAGGGTGTGCCAATCCACCAGTGGTCTCTCCCAGAGCAATAGATCGAGTGTAAGAGCCTACATTTATATCAATCACTTGCTGAATATAGTAGTTCAGGATGGCTCTATCCTTGATCACTTCACTATGATTGTTTGTTGGATTCATCCTCCCAGAAAAAAATAATGTTAGGCCTTAATTACTACATTTAACATAGAAAGGGGAAAGGTGACTTTCACTCCATACTTTACTTTCCAAGCCCCTTTCTCACCAGTTAGAAAAGAAATAACCTCATATAAGGCCTCACTTGTGGCAGAGAATGAATGATACTGACATATAAAAAAATCTTCTAACTGATAAAACTCCTTTCTTTTTCCTTGGATTAAACTCCACCCTTTTTCCCAGAACAAAAACAAAATCATCAGAAGCCTCCAGAAAGTTGGCATAAATTTCATAACTATCCCAACTATCGCATCGATGGTAAAATAACAGAAGTTTTCCTATTATCGAATGAAAATCAATCGTTCAACTTCTCCCCCCAAATTTTTGAAACATCGATCCAGAAACATTTTCTTATTTTCTCAAAGATTATGAAATCGAGCATTAGCTTTAAAGCTAAGAAACTTTTGCTCATCATATTCTTTTTTTTTGTTAGATCTAGGTGCCATTGGAAATCTAGAAAATTTTGATAAAAATTTGAATAAATTCCAAAATTTCGAAAATCAAAATGTAAAGTACTTTAAACTTAAATCCAATAAGTCTCTTTGGTGAAAATAAAAAATTTTTACTTCAAAGTGTAGCTCTTACCAAGATAAAATGAAATCCGAAGTTCCTTTGCCTCTAAATCGCCTCAAATCTGCCCAAAATCAAGCTCTAAGTGTGAAAACTAAAGGTTAAAGGTGAATTTAAGGGTAAAAATGGAAGTTTTGTGGTGAAAATCAAGAATTAAAGCGGTATTACAGCTCTCGGGTTGAAGACGCCGTCGACGCCCATGCCATTCCCGTCTGCGCTGAAGGCCCGATGTTTACTATTTTGATTTTCTCAAATTTTCAATTTTCTTTTAATTTACTCCAAAGTTTTTTAAGTATTTTAAAATAAAAAATTTTATCTAACAATAATTCACAAATAAACATTTGACAAAGAATCATTTTTATAAACAACAATTAACTAACTTTTATATATGAAAATACACTTTTTACAAACACATACTAAATACTGACACAAAACTATACAAATAATCAAAGTTCAGAATTCTAAAGAAAAAACAAACCAAACCAAAACAAATCAAATCAAATCCACACAATTACATTAAATACATAAATATTCTTAAGCAAGTAGAAAATCCTATGTCTTCAGTCATTCCACTTCATCTTTAGTGCTTTCAGCTCCTCTAATATCTCCCATTGATTGGTAATGAAAATATAGGTTGTAGAAGGATTGGTACGAAAATAGATCTGTTGAATTTTCTTCGATCCACCCATTTTCTTTAAACATCCAAAGTAATCCTGCTTCAAAATTTCTAGTATGATCAAAATTTTCTTTCATTCTATAATGAAGGTGATCAACTGCATTCATAATACTCTGAAGTTCCCTTTCAATTTTCTTCAATTTCTTCTCCAAAGCAAGCGAACTTCCTACTATTGGTGGTATTAATGGAGTTGAAGCATGTGAGGAATGATCCATAATAGCATTTATTGCTTCATTTCCATTACCCACATACTGATCATCAATAGGGATCTTGGGCTCCCATGGTAGTAAAACTTTTTCCCAACTTTCATATGGCACTTAGCATTGACTGCAAATCATAAATATTGTAGAAGGATGCCTAAGTCCAAAAATTGGCCCTTTCATAATGATATCCATAACAAATTTAAATATGATTGATCCTATATCAATAGGTTTTTCCATTTGAATACTGTAATTTAAAATAGCACTTTCTATGGTGAATCAAGTAATCTTCATAGTAGGGAGTAATTTTGCACAAATAAAGAAATGCCTTTGCTTCGAAATTGGATTAAGTGATGAAGCAGGAAAAGTAAAATATCCTTCATCTCGTACTTCTCACATATCATTTTCATCCGTCGGAAAATTATAAACATCTTGCATCAAACCTTGCGTAGAACTGAAATTTGTATAATGACAGATTGGAATAATTTCTATCATATACAATTGATTAATCCCCGTAGGAATAAATGNTGTCAGAAAATTATAAACATCTTGCATCAAACCTTGCGTAGAAATGAAATTTGTATAATGACAGATTGGAATAATTTCTATCATATACAATTGATTAATCCCCGTAGGAATAAATGGTACAATCTTACCTCGTACAAATACAACTCCTGGGATAATTCCATGTAGATTTGCATAGAACTCCATCACTACAGGCACAAAAACTGCAGTGGTAGTGTAACATAAAACTTCCATCGCCTTTGTAAAATTTTATTATCAACCAGAGCACTTGGATTGATCAATCCATGATTAAAAAATCCTCTCTTCTTGATCAATCTCATCTTAGTAATAACATTATTGTATAATCTCTACGCGTCGAAACTAATAAACTTTCTTCTATTGAAAACTCCAAACCTTGAAGTATTTTTGGAANACATAAAACTTCCATCGCCTTTGTAAAGTTATATTGTCAACTAGAGCACTTGGATTGATCAATCCATGATTAAAAAATCCTCTCTCCTTGATTAATCTCATCTTAGTAATAACATTATCATATAATCTCTACGCGTCGAAACTAATAAACTTTCTTCTATTGAAAACTCCAAACCTTGAAGTATTTTTGGAATTGGAAGCCACAGAATCCAAAAATAGGAAGTTTGTAGGTGTCTTAGGAAGTTTTTAGGACTTTAAAAAATATCTTCTGGCGGTTATTATGGAGCAAAATCATGCCAAGGTTTGCCAAAAGTAGTTTGAACCATGAGACCGTTCTCAGCATCGTCGGCGCTGCAGGCGCTGAGGTCCATTTTTTTAGGACCGTTGGCGCCCATTTTGGTGTCGTCGGTGTCAGTGGCCAAAATTTTGCGACTTTCATTTTTTTGCTCAATTTAATTCCAACTTCTTCTCTAATACCAATATTTGACTTACTTTAAAAGAAATGCAATTTTGTAGGATTATTATCTACTAATATATAAGTCACTTATCAAACAAAATTGTAATACATANGAAATCATGCCAAGGTTCGCCAAAAGTAGTTTGAACCATGAGACCGTTCTCAACGTCGTCGGCGCTGCAGGCGCTGAGGTCCATTTTTTTAGGACCGTTGGCGCCCATTCTGGTGTCGTCGGTGCCAGTGGCCAAAATTTTGCGACTTTCATTTTTTTGCTCAATTTAATTCCAAATTCTTCTCTAATACCAATATTTGACTTACTTTATAAGAAATGCAATTTTGTAGGATTATTATCTACTAATATATAAGTCACTTATCAAACAAAATTGTAATACATANTGTCCTCCAAATTCAAAATCATGGCATCTTTCAATTATCTATTGAGTTTTTTCATAATGCACACATTTTCTAATAATTAGATCATTGCATTGTTTATATAAATATGGGTGATCCAAAAAAAATTCTTTTAAATTATATATAAATTTCTTTAATTGTGGATTTCTCATATCAGGTGGTAAAATATCACTTACAATATAGATCAATATATCAGCATACCACGGTGCATTCATTTCATCAATACAATGTAACTGTTCATCAGTGAAATTTTTTAAAATTTCATTTAGAAAATTAGTTAATATTTTTATTTCTATCTTAGAAGAACGATCAGCTATTGGATTATCATTTCCTTTTCTATCAATCAAAGTAAAATCAAACTCTTGTAATAGAAGTATCCATCTCATTAGTCTTAGTTTAGCATCCTTCTTTTGCATTAAGTATTTAATAGAAGAATGATTTGTATGCACTATACATTTAGTTCGAATTAAATAAGGTCTAAATTTATCAAAGGCATAAAAAATAGCTAATAAATCTCTTTCAATAGTAGTATAAATAATTTGAGCATGATTTAGAGCCTTACTAGCATAATATATAACTTTAAAAACTTTGTCGTGCATTTGTTCTAATACATCCTCAATAACATAATCACAATCATCGCATATTATTTCAAATGGTTTTTCCTAGTCAGGTGGTGCTATTATAAGTGCATTGAAAAATTTTTTCTCTAATTTTTTTAATGATTTTACGCATTCCTCATCAACATCAAATTACTTATCTTTTTCTAAAACTTGGCATAGAGGCTTAGTTGTTTTTGAAAATTTTTTTATCTAGCGCCTGTAAAAACCAGCATGTCTTAGAAAACTTCTCACCCATTTTACATNCAGTCAGGTGGTGCTATTATAGGTGCAGTGAAAATTTTTTTCTCTAATTTTTTTAATGCTTTTATCCATTCCTCATCAACATCAAATTACTTATCTTTTTCTAAAACTTGGCATAGAGGCTTAGTTATTTTTGAAAATTTTTTTATCTAGCGCCTGTAAAAACCAGCATGTCTTAGAAAACTTCTCACCCATTTTACATTAGTAGGTGGTGGTAATTTTTTTATAACTTGGGTTTTTGCAAGATCTACCTCCATGCTTTTTTCAGAAATTTTATGCCTAAGCACAAACTTCTTGCAACCATAAATTGACATTTTTCCCAATTTAATACTAGGTTGACTTTTTCACATACTTCNTTGGATTTTTGCAAGATCTACCTCCATCCTTTTTTCAGAAATTTTATGCCTAAGCACAAAACTTCTTGCAACCATAAATTGACATTTTTCCCAATTTAATACTAGGTTGACTTTTTCACATACTTCAAAACTTTTTTAAATTAATAAAACATAACTCAAATGAAGTCCCAACTATAGAAAAATCATCCAAAAACACTTTCATTTAATGTCCTATAAAATTGCAAAAAATTGTCATCATACATCTTGGAAATGTTGCAGGTGCATTGCATTGTCCAAAATGCATTCTACAAAAAGAAAATGTTCCATATAGGCTTGTAAATTTTGTTTTTTATTGATCCTCTGAAGCAATTGAAATTTTATAATAACCAGTATATCCATCTAAAAGGCAATAATATTTACTCACAGCCAATCTATCCAACATTTGGTCTATAAAGGGTAAAAGAAAGTGATCTTTTCTGGTGACCATATTTAAATTTCTATAGTCAATACAAATTCACAAATGAATAACTTGTCTTATTGGTATTAATTCATTTCTTTCGTTTTCTTCAACATTCACTCCTCCTTTCTTTGAAATATAGTTAATTGGGCTTACCCAACCACTATCTGTCATAGGATATATAATTTCAACATCTAACCATTTTAAAATCTCTTTTTTAACAACTTCTTTCATTATTGTGTTTAATCTTCTTTGAGGATCACCTTTAGGTTCATATCATTTATCTAATAAAATTCTGTGCATACAAATTGAAGGACTAATTTTCTTAATATCTCCTAAAGTTCATCCAAAAGCCTTTTTATACTTGTTCAACATTTCTTTCAACTTTTTTATTGAATTTGAGTTAACTCAGAAGATATAATAACAGCCAATGTAGATGACTCTCCTAAAAACACTTACTTTAAATGGGCAGGTAATATCTTTAATTCAAGTTCAGGTGGTNATCAACTTTTTTATTGAATTTCAGTTAACTCAGAAGATATAATAACAGCGAATGTAGATGACTCTCCTAAAAACACTTACTTTAAATGGGCAGGTAATATCTTTAATTCAAGTTCAGGTGGTNATGTCCTCCAAATTCAAAATCATGGCATCTTTCAATTATCTATTGAGTTTTTTCATAATGCACACATTTTCTAACAATTAGATCATTGCATTGTTTATATAAATATGGATCACCAAAAAAAAATTCTTTTAAATTATATATAAATTTCTTTAATTGTGGATTTCTCATATCAGGTGGTAAAAAATCACTTACAATATAATTCAATATATCAGCATACCAAGGTGCATTCATTTCATCAATACTATGTAACTGTTCATCAGGGAAATTTTCTAAAATTTCATTTAGAAAATTAGTTAATATTTTTATTTCTATCTTAGAAGAACGATCAGCTATTGGATTATCATTTCCCTTTCTATCAATCAAAGTAAAATCAAACTCTTGTAATAGAAGTATCCATCTCATTAATCTTAGTTTAGCATCCTTCTTTTGCATTAAGTATTTAATAGAAGAATGATTTGTATGCACTATACATTTAGTTCCAATTAAATAAGGTCTAAATTTATCAAAGGCATAAACAATAGCAAATAACTCTCTTTCAGTAGTAGTATAAATAATTTGAGCATGATTTAGAGTCTTACTAGCATAATATATAACTTTAAAAACTTTGTCGTGCATTTGTTCTAATACATCCTCAATAACATAATCACAATCATCGCATATTATTTCAAATGGTTTTTCCCAGTCAGGTGGTGCTATTATAGGTGCAGTGAAAATTTTTTTCTCTAATTTTTTTAATGCTTTTATCCATTCCTCATCAACATCAAATTACTTATCTTTTTCTAAAACTTGGCATAGAGGCTTAGTTATTTTTGAAAATTTTTTTATCTAGCGCCTGTAAAAACCAGCATGTCTTAGAAAACTTCTCACCCATTTTACATTAGTAGGTGGTGGTAATTTTTTTATAACTTGGGTTTTTGCAAGATCTACCTCCATGCTTTTTTCAGAAATTTTATGCCTAAGCACAAACTTCTTGCAACCATAAATTGACATTTTTCCCAATTTAATACTAGGTTGACTTTTTCACATACTTCAAAACTTTTTTAAATTATTAAGACATAACTCAAATGAAGTCCCAACTATAGAAAATCATCCAAAAACACTTTCATTTAATGTCCTATAAAATTGCAAAAAATTGTCATCATACATCTTGGAAATGTTGCAGGTGCATTGCATTGTCCAAAATGCATTCTACAAAAAGAAAATGTTCCATATAGGCTTGTAAATTTTGTTTTTTATTGATCCTCTGAAGCAATTGAAATTTTATAATAACCAGTATATCCATCTAAAAGGCAATAATATTTACTCACAGCCAATCTATCCAACATTTGGTCTATAAAAAGTAACAGAAAGTGATCTTTTCTGGTGACCATATTTAAATTTCTATAGTCAATAAAAATTCACAAATGAATAACTTGTCTTATTGGTATTAATTCATTTCTCTCATTTTCATCAACATTCACTCCTCCTTTCTTTGAAATATAGTTAATTGGGCTTACCCAACCACTATCTGTCATAGGATATNTTGGTAAGGAACATGTTTTTCCAAATATCAGTCTGTATAGGGACATTTCTATAAGAGTCTTATAAGTAGTTCCATATGCCCATAATGCAGTATCTAGTCTAGCAGACCAATCCAATTTATTAGCATTTACAGCTTTTTCTAAAATATGTTTACTTTCACGATTTGATGTCTCTACTGGACCACTACTCTGAGGATGATAAGCAGTAGAGAATCTATGCGTAATATCATATTTCTTAATTAGTTTTTGATTCTTTTATTTTTAAAATGAGATCCTCCATCCGTAATAATTACTCTCAGCGTTCCATATCTTGTAAAAATACTTTTAATTAAAAACTTAAAAACACTTCAAGCATCACATTTGGGTACAGAAATAGCTTCAATCCATTTGAACATATAATCAACAACAAGTAATATATAAGTTTTCAAATGAAGGCATAAATGGTCCCATAAAATCTAATCCCCACACATCAAAAATTTCAACATCCAATGTGTAATTTAGAGGCATT
>JXCR01015258.1:104754-132178 GCA_002079205.1 Phalaenopsis hybrid cultivar
CCCTAAGAATTGGTAATTATCACTTGTGTTTCTATTTAAGAATTATGTGGGTGAAGACCCTTAAAGAGGCAAGTTAGTGTTGTTGGAACACTTCGCCAAATTTTATCCCTAATTGGGCTTGTAGTGTTCAAAAGATATTTGAATTATCAATGATATTTACTTTTCTAATCCTCATTTAATTGAAACTTGATTTAGCCTAAGTCACTACTAAGCACTTAAGAATTAGTTTTGAAAAGGTTAGGCTTTAGGTGGTCATGATTCATGATTTGAATTTTATTTTAAAATCAAAATAGGGGTATTAAATTAATTAAATATTGACTTCAAAAGTCATACCCCTAAGCTCTAGGTTCAATTTTTTTTAATAAACTTCCAAATTTAACTAATTTAGAAGTCTATTAACTTATCTTTTCAATTAGGAAAGTGAGGTTGGTTTCTACCAATTAACCCCTTATGTTTCAAACATCCAAACTAAGATCAGAGGTTACCCATTTCCCTCTTTAAATTAAGCCTAAATGTTAATTAAGGCTAAATTGCCAAAATTACATATTTGCCCCTAAGGCTCTAACACTTCATAATTTGTCAAATTCAATTCAAATGACTTTGAAATACAGTTCATTCATGGGTCAATTAAGACATCAGAGGAGAGAATTTGATTTTTCAAAATTTAATTTATTTTATATAATTATTATCATGCAAAAATAGAATTTTTCGAAGAAAATTCCTAACTTGACCAAGGTAAATCCTAATCCCTTGAAATTTTAACAAAAGGTAGGCTTAGACTAGTGAAGCCTTTGGACCTAATTTAATGATTTTTAAAATTTCATCTGAATTTTAAGAATTACTATAAGTTCTAGGGTATTTATTAAATATTAAATATTTTAAATGGGGAAAATTAATTTTTGTATTTTTGAAAAGTCTGTTCGAGGTCAGAGAACTTAGAGAAGAAGATTTTATATTTTTCTGAATTTTATTTGATTGATTGGAATAATGTTAGTGAGAACTCATTTTTAGCCTTTAAAAATTATTTTTAAACCTTGAAATTCACTTTCTTTATTTAGAAAACTAGGAAAAATATTCTATTTATTCCTTAGTGATTAAGAAGCAATTTAGAACATTTTCATGAGTTTTATTATTTTTGTGATTTTTAGGGATTTTTTATTATTCAAATAATTAAAATAGGCTAAAAATCAAGTTTTTATTTTAAATATCATTTTATTTTTAGAAAATACCCCTGATCACAGANATTTTGTGATTTTTAGGGATTTTTTATTATTTAAATAATTAAAATATGCTAAAAATCAAGTTTTTATTTTAAATATCATTTCATTTTTAGAAAATACCCCTGATCACAGAGAACTCAAAAAATAAGTTTTTTAAAATTTTTTTGTTATATTTTGATTTTTAAAAAGTCAGTTAAGTACCAAAAAAGATATTTAACTTGAAAAATAGATTTAGACTATCAAATGGACTCAAAATGCTTTGAACTTCTTATGAGAAGTTCTATGGATCTCAAAACATTGTGGATATCAAAAATCAAGTCATTTTGATGTTTATAATTTCCTAAATTAATTATCTTAGTGATTTAATGTTTGTGAAAATTAGGTGCATTTTATATGACTTGACTGATTAAAAATNTAAGTTTTTTAAAATTTTTTTGTTATATTTTTATTTTTAAAAAGTCAGTTAAGTACCAAAAAAGATATTTAACTTGAAAAATAGATTTAAACTATCAAATGGACTCAAAATGCTTTGAACTTCTTATGAGAAGTTCTATGGATCTCAAAACTTTGTGGATATCAAAAATCAAGTCATTTTGATGTTTATAATTTCCGAAATTAATTATCTTAGTGATTTAATGTTTGTGAAAATTAGGTGCATTTTATATGACTTGACTGATTAAAAATTTTCCTAAAAGTTCCCTGGTCATCATAAACCTTCCAAAATTTTCTTGGAATTTTCTAATCAACATGCTAATTTCCATGATTATTTTAAGGAAATGATAAAATTTTTTTTGGGATTTAATAACCAATATGCTAATTTCCATGATTATTTTAAGGAAATGATGTGATAAACTTGAAAATTTTAGATCTTTGTCTAGAGACTTCCTATGACTTTGAAAAAATCAAACGATGTTTCCCTTGACAGAGGATATAACCTGTTAAAATTTCAAGCCAAGGTGAAGTGCCAATATGTATGGATAATAAAAATATTAAAATCAATATTTAATTAATTAAAATTAAAATATGCATCACATAGACTTAAAATCATTTCCATATTGTTCTCCTCTGTTCACTGAGCAAGAGGGTATTTTTATTTTATTTTTTGTGATTTTTCTACACCAAGATATGAATTTTTGAAGTTAGAGGTATTTAAATAAATAGCAAAAATCCCTATTTATCTATTTAAACAATGCGACGCCATGTAGATCCTAGGCAGCTCCGAACTCCACGCGGCGCGCTCCCATTCGACGCTGTCATCCACCTTAACACCGACTCGACTCACGGTTTATGTTTCGAAGCGCTATTTAGCTTGATCTACTCCATCCATCCGATACACATGCAATCGAACGGCTCCCCTTCATTGTCCCTGATAGAGTGATCCCGTGACCGTCCACACTAAAACCCTAAGATCTCAGCCTAGACTCAACTAATTCACTTTGGATTTGATCCTATCGACTCATCTAAGTGTGACAAACATATCCATACGATAATCATGCAATTAAATTAAGCTTAATCGATTGGAGAGTCAAAATAGTCTTGGGAGAAGGAGAAGTTTTATACGTTTGCTCTGAGAAGTGAAGCTTTAATTAGAGGGTCTTAGCATATTCTTTAGGGTCCAAGGTGGCCAGGGATTAAGCCTCTTNGTCAAAATAGGGGTATTAAATTAATTAATTATTGACTTCAAAAGTCATACCCTTAAGCTCTAGGTTCAATTTTTTTTAATAAACTTCCAAATTTAACTAATTTAGAAATCTATTAACTTATCTTTTCAATTAAGAAAGTGAGGTTGGTTTCTACCAATTAACCCCTTATGTTTCAAACATCCAAATTAAGATCAGAGGTTACCCATTTCCCTCTTTAAATTAAGCCTAAATGTTAATTAAGGCTAAATTTCCAAAATTACATATTTTCCCCTAAGGCTCTAACACTTCATAATTTGTCAAATTCAATTCAAATGACTTTGAAATGTTTATCCTAGTTCATTCCTGGGTCAATTAAGACATCAGAGGAGAGAATTTGATTTTTCAAAATTTAATTTATTTTAGATAATTATTATCATGCAAAAATAGAATTTTTCGAAGAAAATTCCTAACTTGACCAAGGTAAGTCCTAATCCCTTGAAATTTTAACAAAAGGTAGGCTTAGACTAGTGAAGCCTTTGGACCTAATTTAATGATTTTTAAAATTTCATCTGAATTTTAAGAATTANGATCTACTCCATCCATCCGATACACACGTAATCGGACGGCTCCCCTTCATTGTCCCTGATAGAGTGATCCTGTGACCGTCCACACTAAAACCCTAAGATCTCGGCCTAGACTCAACTAATTCACTTTGGATTTGATCCTATCGACTCATCTAAGTGTGACGAACATATCCATACGGTAATCATGCAATTAAATTAAGCTTAATCGATTGGAGAGTCAAAATAGTCTCGGGAGAAGGAGAAGTTTTATACCTTTGCTCTAAGAAGTGAAGCTTTAATTAGAGGGTCTTAGCATATTCTTTAGGGTCCAAGGTGGCCAGGGATTAAGCCTCTTGCTATGGTATAAGGCCTAGGTAAGAATTCGACCAAGCTCGATTTTAGGTGTTGGTCTAGAGCTATGGGGGAGGCTATTTTAGAGGGTAATTTGATGGGGCTTTGTCTTCTCTTGTTGTTGTGAAGGTGTGGGCACAAGTAATTGAAGTTTGGTGGAGTTTTCAGAGATGTCCTATTTATGCCCTAATTTTTAAGCTCAAAATTAGGGTTACACAGGGTGAATCAAGGCAGTGGAGTGATTGGAATGGGCTAAGGAGGTCTCAAGGAAGCTCTGTGAGTGATTTGGGAAGCTCTCTCAGAGAAAATTTTTAGCACACCTCCCGTGGCCATGGAGTTGAGTTTTTATAAAATGACCATGGGGTGGCTCTCAAGGCACAAGTTTGGGTGTATTGTGGTGCTTAGGTGGAGGGCAGAGGAGCTCTACAGTTTGATCTAGAAGAGTTGGCCTCTAGGTTTGATTTAGGTTAAGCTCCACAGGGGTGGCTCTCGGTTTGACCATTTTCCATCCACTAGGCTAGCAGGTCTGCCAGGGGGAGGTAGCTAGGAGCTCAGGGAACCAAGGGGAATATGTCACAGCAATTTAATGGATTGAGGTTTAATTTTGGCAAATAAATCCTAAGCTTAAGAAAAAATGGAATGAAATCCTTTAATTTAAGTGACCTTTGGTCCATGGCTTAGTTTAGGTGGTTAGATGGGTTTTGGCTAAGTCTTAGGGTCTAACCAATGGCTGAGGTGGAGTTATTTTGGTGATTTTAGGGTAGTTTGGCCATCTTTAATGCATAGGTTCACTGTGGGTTCAAGTGATCAAAGTTTGGATTTGGGCTAGGATAGCCATGTGAAATGACCCAATTGATTGATCAACATTGTGTAGCTGATTGTATTGAAGATTTTTGGTGAAGGGTTGAAGTNCCTTCAATTTAAGTGACCTTTGGTCCATGGCTTAGTTTAGGTGTTTAGATGGGTTTTGGCTAAGTCTTAGGGTCTAACCAATGGCTGAGGTGGAGTTAATTTGGTGATTTTAGGGTAGTTAGGCCATCTTTAATGCATAGGTTCACTATGGGTTAAAGTGGTCAAAGTTTGGGTTTGGGCTAGGATAGCCATATGAAATGACCCAATTGATTGATCAACATTGTGTAGCTGATTGTATTGAAGATTTTTGGTGAAGGGTTGAAGTGATTTTGAGTTCAATTGGTAGGTCGATTTGAGGGATTTTTGAAATTTGGCCAATTCGTGCATGTTGGGATAGACATGGGTCTAGGGGTGACTAGTCTTGAGCTAAGTCCTAATTGAATGGTCCACATGATCAAGGGAAATGTTGTGAAGAATTTTTATGAAGGGATGGAGTGGAAATTTTGGGGTTAAGGCCATCAATTTGCTGAGATTTTGAGACAAGGCCAATTTGGGGCAGATTTGGGGCTTTTGGACTTAGGTTGAAATCAAATGAAATTGAGCTCTCACCAAAGCCAATTAAAAGTCAAGTTCGTTGTATGGGAATATTATGAAGGTTTTTCAACACAAATTGTGGCCAATTGAGTGGGCTATGGTTTCAATTTTATGGAACCAAGTCATAAGGCTAAAATTGGGTTTTTGGTCTAAATCAAAATTGAGTTCAAATCATGGATCAATTGGGCTTGGATTTGGTCTTCATTGGTCATATGAAGAGTGAATTTGAGTTTAGAGTTGAAATTGAGGAAATTGAGACCAATTGGATAAACATTTGAGGTGATTTGGAAAAAATATGGGCCTTTAAAGAGCAATTTGGGGGTTTTGATCAAAGATGGTCAAATTGGCCAATATGGGTCATGTGATAGGTGAGCAAAATAAAATTGGGAATATTTGTGAGATTTTGGGAATTTTTTGAATTTTTTGGAATTTTGGGCTAAAAAGGGGTATATTGGTAATTTGGCCAATTTGGGAATTTTGGGTAATTTGGGTTTTTTCAAGGTGTTTGAAATAATTTTTGAACAACTTTGGGTAATTTGGCTAGACTTGAGATTTTTGCCAAATTTGGGGTCCCAAGGGTGTCTAGGTAATTTGGGGGAGTTTAAGGGCAAAATGTTAGGTTGGGTACCTNGTTTGGGTATTTTGGCTAGACTTGGAGATTTTTACCAAATTTGGGGTCCCAAGGGTGTCTAGGTAATTTGGGGGAGTTTAAGGGCAAAATGTTAGGTTGGGTATCTTAGTAGAGTTGGAGTGCCAACCACCATCAATAAGCCATGGACCAATGGCCCCATTGGGTCCTCTATGTAGGATTCTTAGCTAAACCCTAGCCCAAGGCTAGTGGGTTTAGGGAACCACCTACAGGAGTTTCCCAAAAGTATCAAGGGACCAAAGCCTAGAAGTTCTAGGTTTAGAGGTAGTGAGTGATTGCAAGTACAAGTGATTGCAAGTGAGTGCCTTAGCTCTAGACTAATACCCAAGGTCAATCCTAAGGTGAAACAGTCCTAAGGGTGACTCATCTTAAGTTTCCCCCATAGTGACCCCACCTACTAAGTGCTAGAGGTTATAACCAATATGTGGAACTTCAAGTTGAGTAGAGAAGAGTTTAAAATTTCTAATGGTGAGGGTTCCATTTCTAGTTTTCTAAGGTAGAATTTCTAATGGTGAGGGTTCCTTGTCTAGTTTTCTAAGAATAGTCAATAGGAAAGTCGGGATTTCTAATGGTGAGGGTGCCTTTTCTAGTTTTCTAAGAATAGTCAATAGGAAAGTCCTATGCCTTAGGCTACTAAAAAGGAAGAACTAAACCTCAACCAAAAGTGAGGTCAACAAATGGACCCCCATTAGGCTACTAAAGAGGAAAAAATAAACCTCAACCAAAAGTGAGGTCAACAAATGGACCCCCAATAGATGGTGCCTTTTCTAGTTTTCTAAGAATAGTCAATAGGAAAGTCCTATGGCTAGACCTTAGGCTCATAGAGGAAAAACTGAACCTCAACCAAAAGTGAGGTCAACAATGATCCACCCACAGCAGCATCTACAATTGATCTTAGTGATCCTACTAATCCATTGTAAAAGGTTTTCATTATTAACCAATCTGTCAAAGCATGGTGTGGAAATTTTCTAAGAAAATCCTTAAACCCTTCCTAGGCTTCATATATCGATTCCCTTCCAAACTGACAAAAAAATGTAACCTAAATTCTAAGCTTAGCAGTTTTCGAGGGTAAAAAATATTTAGCCAAGAATTTTTGTGATAGTTCTCCCCAAGTTCTAAGAGATCCAGGTGCTAATGAACTTAANTCAAACTGACAAAAAGATGTAACCTAAATTCTAAGCTTAGCAGTTTTTTAGGGTAAAAAATATTTAGCCAAGAATTTTTGTGATAGTTCTCCCCAAGTTCTAAGAGATCTAGGTGCTAATGAACTTAACTACGCCTTGGCTTTAACCCCTAATGAAAAAGTAAAAACTCTAAACCTAACAACNGAACTTAACTACGCCTTGGCTTTAACCCCTAATGAAAAAGTAAAAACTCTAAACCTAACAACATCATTAGACACTTCTTCATAATTAAATGTAGCACAAATTTGATGAAAACTAGCAAGATGTAAATAAGGATCTTCAGTAGTTGATCCTCCAAACTGATTATTTTGTACCATTTGGATAATAGCTGGTTTAAGCTCAAATGAATTAGCAGGAACATCATGATTTTGAATAGTTAAGTGAAGTTCATCTGCTGTCGGACTTGCATAATCTTTTAATGGTCTTTTTCAATTCTGATTTATTAGATTTTCTAATTTATTTCCCATTTCTTTTAAAATTTTAATTTCTTTTTGTTGTTTTCAAATTTTTCTAATAGTACGCTCTAACTCTGAATTGTAAGGTACTAAGTCTTCAGATCCAATATTTTGCATAAACAAATAAAGTAAGCTAAGTAAATTTTTTCTTGTAAAAAAAAACACTCTTAAAATTTTTTTTTAGATTTTTAATTTTTTGTATATATATTTTTATTTTTATATATTTTTATAGTATAGATATTATCTCTAACTTTCCTAATTTATCAAAAATATTTAATTTACCTAAATTTAACCATTACCTTCCCCACACAACGACGCCAAAAACTCGATCCTGATTTTTTATATGTAAGGATTTATGAAGTTGACACCACTACAGCGCCAAAAACTTGATCCTTGTATTAAAATTAAGTTGTGTAAAATATGTATAATTATAGGCAAATTAATAATGGGATTCCATGTAAGTATACGTATCATTATCAAGTAATAAAGGACTTTCTATTTAAGCCCCAAATATCGATCCCACGAAGAANGTAAGCTGTGTAAAACATGTATAATTATAGGCAAATTAATAATGGGATTCTACGCAAGTATACGTATCATTATCAAGTAATAAAGGACTTTCTATTTAAGCCCCAAAATCGATCCCACGAAGAAGGTGTAAATTGGCAATGATAAGTTTTACTAGGAAATTTACAGAAAATCAAACGAAATCACTGTCACTAANATTTTTTAATTTTTTTACTTGTATGTTTAGGGTATGAAAATTCCTGTAAGCATGTTATTTTTTTTTAGTTTTGATTCCTGTTTATATATAAATATGATGCTAAAATGTTTTATGTTATTAAAAATTTAACTTTGGGGGGATGAATTTTATTTATTCTCAAATATGCTACAAATAAATTTGATTTTGATTTGAAAAAAAGATTATATACATGAAGTTATATTAGGGAAGTAAAATTTTGAATGTAGAAATGAGTAAGAAAATTTATTTGAAACCTATAGTAATGAAGAAAAACTTAAAGTTAAAAATTTTTAGTGTATAAATGATAAGTACTGTGTAACTATCTTTAGTAGAAGAAATTGTATTTTTGAAAAATATAGAAGGGTTAGACTTTTATTCTCAATACTTAAATTTCTTTTATTAAAAATAATTTTCAAAACTAATTCGACGCCATTTTTTCCCTCGCCTGCTTTTTTCTCTAAACGTTGCACCTATCTTAAGGATGGCTTTGGACAAATCGTATGCAGCTGCCCTTATCGGTGTCCACGCTTCAAGCAAACCAAAATTATCATCTTTCCCTACTTCGTTTGAGTGGGAGGAGAATGACAAGAAACTTGGTAGGAATAATGAGAAGTCTGCCATCTTTTTTACAGAAATTGAAGATATTTAACTTGCCCCCTCCTATCGTCTGAATTTAGTTAGGAAATTTTTTTATATGATCATCCCAAAATGGAGCTCATTCGCAAAGAATTTGAACTAATGCACCTTGTTGGAGAATGGAAAATTGGATTATTAGATGGGAGAAACATTCTTATTCAAATTAGCAACGAAGAAGATTACATGCGATTATTTGCAAGAAGGATAATATGGATTGATAACAGAGCAATGAAGATTTTGAAATGGTCTGTGCATTTTAACCCACAAACGGAACCACCAATCATTCAGGTTTGGATTTGTCTCTCTGGTCTAAAATTTCATTGTTTCTTTTAAAAAGTATTGTACTCTATTGCATCAGCTTATGGGGAGCCACTTAAGATGAGCATTCCTACTTTTAATTTGTCTCGTTCTTCTGAAGCCAGAGTACTTGTTGAAAGAGACATCACTTCACCCACTTCTGAGGAAATCTGGTCGGGCACACAACACCATGGATATAGGCAGAAGGTATAGGTTGAACCTTTTCCGTCGTATTGTTTGAACTGTCGTATGTTCAGATACTCCAGTTCTCAATGTCACCATCTACACCCCCAACTTAGACCTAAAAAGCAAACTGCTCCGCCAGAGGCTGTGATTCCATCTCCTCCTAATCAGGCAGGCAATATGACNTATGGGCTAAGGAGGTCTCAAGGAAGCTCTGTGAGTGATTTGGGAAGCTCTCTCACTGAAAATTTTTAGCACACCTCCCGTGGCCATGGAGTTGAGTTTTTATAAAATGAACATGGGGTGGCTCTGAAGGCACAAGTTTGGGTGTATTGTGGTGCTTAGGTGGAGGGCAGAGGAGCTCTACAGTTTGATCTGGAAGAGTTGGCCTCTAGGTTTGATTTAGGTTAAGCTCCATAGGGGTGGCTCTCGGTTTGACCATTTTCCATCCACTAGGCTAGCAGGTCGGCCAGGGGGAGGTAGCTAGGAGCTCAGGGAACCCAGGGGAATATGTCACAGCAATTTAATGGATTGAGGTTNATGTATCTTTTTCGCATTAACATATTTGCCCTCGGGCTTTTTCAAAAAAAAAGTAAAGGATATATGTCAAAACTTTGTATTAGGAAAAGAGTGGAATTCAAAATCATTAAATAGAAGGGAAATGGAGATTTGAAAAGCGCAAACCCCTTTTTTCCCTTAACCCTAATATATAAGATATTCAGGGAATTCAAAATGTCGCAGATCCGTACCTCAATCTCCNCTGTATCTTTTTCACATTAACCTATTTGCCCTCGTGCTTTTTCAAAAAAAAAGTAAAGGATATATGTCAAAACTTTTTATTAGGAAAAGAGTGGAATTCAAAATCATTAAATAGAAGGGAAATGGAGATTTGAAAAGCGCAAACCCCTTTTTTTCCCTTAACCCTAATATATAAGATATTCAGGGAATTCAAAATGTCGCAGATCCGTACCTCAATCTCCAAAAATGCAAATCAAATCATAACAAAATTCAATATAGGAAAATGTAATTAGATTTTGAAAATTCGCAAAATAAAACTTTTTATTTATTCAAGACAAGAATTATTTTACACTAGGGTCTTCGACCGCCTCGGCTGATACAAGATCACAACTCACTAAACTCTAATACAAGGCTCAAACTTGAATCTCTCAACACACTCCTCCGTTCAAACCCATAAATATAAACAAGACCTGAACCTCCAACTCGNGCCGCCTCGGCTGATACAAGATCACAACTCACTAGACTCTAATACAAGGCTCACCCACCAAACTTGAATCTCTCAACACACTCCTCCGTTCAAACCCATAAATATAAACAAGACCTGAACCTCCAACTCGATCATATAATCTTGACAAAGACCCACATGTTCTTCCTTCGGGTTCATTATAACAATCTCCCTTTGCAAGCTAACTTCCAGGGTGAAGGAGTCCATCACTTTGTCGATCTGGCAAGCCAGTGATGTTGGTGATCCTCGCTGATCGTTGAACTCCCTCTTGATGTCCTCGGGACAAGATAGGCGACCAAAGACTTTTCTGGATGGCCGACACCTATAATCGAGGAGTCGATGATCTTCAGGGTCTCATCTACAAGATTAATCAAAAGTCAGAAAAAATAAGAACATATATACTTAATCAAAGAGGTCTGCTNCGGATGGTCGACACCTATAATCAAGGAGTCGATGATCTTTGGGGTCTCATCTACAAGATTAATCAAAAGTCAGAAAAAATAAGAACATATATACTTAATCAAAGAGGTCTGCTTTCTCGTAACAAGGAACCACTACACTTCAGACGATTGGAGGCTCTCAACAAGAAGCAGTTGGACAACTACCTAGCTGATCTCACTGAACGAAGAAAGTCTAGCTAGGCCGCCACGCGGCGGGACCTGGTTCTTTGTGGCCATCTGGAGTGGTAATTGAGTCGGTCATTTATAAATTTTTATGGGGGCAAGAACCGTCGCACCAATCGGGACGCACGTCTGCCCTACTTCATATCTCACAATGGAACAACAACGAGTCGGGTGACGTAGTAGCTTGCTTNCTGGACAACTACCTAGCTGATCTCACTGAACGAAGAAAGTCTAGCTGTGCCGCCACGCGGCGAGACCTTGTTCTTTGCGGCCACCTGGAGTGGTAATTGAGTCGGACATTTATAAATTTATATGGGGGCAAGAACCGTCGCACCAATCAGAACGCACGTCTGCCCTACTTCATATCTCACAATGGAACAACAACGAGTCGGGTGACGTAGTAGCTTGCTTCCTCCAGTTCTTTTACCTTTTATTTCTTATGGGGCACTTGTTTGACCCACTTTTCTCCCTCTAGTCGGCTCCTTTTAGGTCTCTTCGTGCTAACCAGACGACCTTATCCCTCCAACCTTTCTTCTATTACAGGTCGGCCCTCATCCTCTGATTTTTCTTTTCCATGAGTTGGCTACCCTCCGATTTACTTTTCTCCATTGCTTCCTTTGAAGGGCAAAATTTTCCTGTCAAAATTTTAAAGGCTCTCATTATGGTCGCCTCAATTAGCACCTCAACAGAAGACTTCTTGCCACTCACCATTTGTATCTCACTTGTTAAAAACTGAATGCAGTGCAGGAAACTGAAAAATATTGATGAAGTGTTGATCACACCCTATTTATAGGAACTATGTGCACAAAAATAAATTAAAAAAAGTCAAATATTAAAAGTATTTATTACGCAATAGTCAAGTCCAATTTTTGCAATTAATTCTATTTTTCTTATCGCAAATATCACTTTTAAGAAGAGAATTCGGAAACAAAATATAAATATAAAAAATATGTTCGCATGAACCTTAAGGAAATCCAACGAATCTTGCTTATGAATGTCAAAGGACATTGCCGCTGATCTCACTGAACGAAGAAAGTCTAGCTGTGCCGCCACGCGGCGAGACCTTGTTCTTTGCGGCCACCTGNATACTTTTTTGAACTCTCCCTAAGTTCAAAGAACTCAGAGAAACAAAATCTCCATTTTTGTGATTTTTAGATTATTTATTATAATTAATTTAACCGAAAATTAGAGAAAATACATTTTTTGCCATTAAAAATTATATTTAACTTAGAAAAATATGAAAAATATTATAATGAGTCCCAAGTGATCAAGAAATAATTANGTACTTTTTTGAACTCTCCCTAAGTTCAAAGAACTCAGCGAAACAAAATCTCCATTTTTGTGATTTTTAGATTATTTATTATAATTAATTTAATGGAAAATTAGAGAAAATACATTTTTTGCCGTTAAAAATTATATTTAACTTAGAAAAATATGAAAAATATTATAATGAGTCCCAAGTGATCAAGAAATAATTAGGAACATTTTAGACCATTTTTACATTTTTGTCATTTTTAATTATTTTTTGTTAATTTTAATTTGAAAATAAGCTCAAAAATTAATTGTATACTTTAATATAGATTTTATTTTTCCTAAATGGTCCTCATCACAAGAAACTTAGAAAACTACTTCTCATAATTTTTTAAATTATTTTTAATTTTATATATTTATTTTAGTACAAAAATGTCATTTTACTTAGAAAATTAATTTTAGTAATAAAATATACTTGAAATTGATTTAAAATATGTACATTGAGTTAATTTGATTATCCTTTACAATGTGGAATTGATTTTGTTAAAATTTGAGTAATATTTTTTTTAATTGATTTATTCTAAGTCTTAGACATCTAATTAATTATAAAAATATACAAAATTACTTAAATCCAATTTATATTTTTTCCATAATACTCTGACCAGGGGAAACCTATCAAAATTAATCCCATAATTAAGTGATTAATATTTTAGTTCATAAAATTATTTTAAGCAAAAATAGGCAACTAGGCTTGAAAATTAGGGTTTCAAAGTTAAAGATGCTCTCTTACTTTAGAAAAAATAGAGAACATCTCTATTAACATGAGAAATCAGCCATTAAAACTTCGATTCATGGTGATTATTATTTACTTAATTTGATTTAAAAGAGTCTAGAGGGTATTTAACTAATTCAAAATCAGAAACATATCAAAAAAATTTTCATTTTGATCCACATTATTCTACTCTACTCACTGAGCAGCAAAATATTTTTATTTTATTTCTATGATTTTTCTACACCAAGCTATTGATTTTCTAAATTTTAGAATTATATTAAATNCGTATTTAACTAATTCAAAATCAGAGACATATCAAAAAAATTTTAATTTTGATCCACATTATTCTACTCTACTCACTGAGCAGCAAAGTATTTTTATTTTATTTCTATGATTTTTCTACACCAAGCTATTGATTTTCTAAATTTTAGAATTATATTAAATAAAAAAATCCTTGAATTTCCTACTTATCTGAGTCAGCCTCCACCACATCCTACGGTGCTCCAAACTTTCTACGCGTCACCGTGCTACTAGACACCACGATCCACCTCAGCTGCCATGCAGTCCAATCATCTTGCCTCATCTCCTTGTCCAGCGATGTCAGCCCTCCATCTGATACACATGCAATNGAGCCTCCACCACATCCTACGGTGCTCCAAACTTTCTATGCGTCACCGTGCTACTAGACACCACGATCCACCTCAGCTACCATGCAGTCCAATCATCTTGCCTCATCTCCTTGTCCAGCGATGTCAGCCCTCCATCTGATACACATGCAATNTATTCTGGTAGTCAAGGGACCTGATAGATCAAGGGCTAAAACTTGGTACGAAATTTAATTCTAATTTTGGGAAAGGGGAGAAACTCATTTTCTTTTTTCTTTTTTGAAAGCAAGATAAAAAATTGACAGGATATTTATGAGATTTCCATTGTTGGTAATAATAGTTCGTTTTTCCATTAATATTCTCAAAAAGAAAAATATTCAGTGAGTTAGAATCTTGTAACTCAATCAATGTTTGGTGGAATTGGATCAATCCTATAAATGTAATAGGGCCACTCATTATTGTGCCAAGCGTGCCCNAAATTCAGTGATTTAGAATTTTGTAACTCCATCAATGTTTGGTGGAATTGGATCAATCCTATAAATGTAATAGGGCCACTCATTATTGTGCCAAGCGTGCCCTTGGTGGTTCTTTGTCTTGATCCTTATAAATCCTAGTAGAAAACTTTCAACTATACTTGTAGATGACAGGTCACTTTTTTTACAACAAAAATGCTTACATGCATAGTTTTTGTACTTTGAAGAAATGACTACTTTCGTAAGAAGTATCACAATAGCCCTCAATATCTACGTACTCATTCTTCCTAAAGATCAGCCTCTTCCCTGGTGCACTCTTCAAGTACCTCAAAATCTGATACACTGCGTCTATATAATTATTCCATGAATCATACATATGATATAGCAGTTCACCACACTCACTGCAAATGAGATGTCGGGATGCATGTGACTCAGATAGATCAGACGACCCACCAGTCTCTATTATCTCTCACTATAAACTAGCTCTCCTGCCTNAAGTAGAAAACTTTCTGCTATACTTGTAGATGACAGGTCCCTTTTTTTACAACAAAAATGCTTACATGCATAGTTTTTGTACTTTGAGAAATGATTACTTTCGTAAGAAGCATCACAATAGCCCTCAATATCTACGTACTCATTCTTCCTAAAGATCAGCCTCTTCCCTGATGCACTCTTCAAGTACCTCAAAATCTGATACACTGCGTCTATATAATTATTCCATAAATCATACATATGATATAGCAGTTCACCACACTCACTGCAAATGAGATGTCGGGACGCATGTGACTCAGATAGATCAGACGACCCACCAGTCTCTATTATCTCTCACTATAAACTAGCTCTCCTGCCTCTGAACTCAGCTTGCAATTGAAGGACTGTATGCTTGCATCACAACATGTCTATTTCTGCCAGGAGATCTAGTATATACTTTCTCTAAGATAAGATCATCCCCTCTGGTCAACGTGCCACCTCAATCCAAAGAAGTATCTGAACTGTCCAAGATCCTTTCACTTCAAAATCTGTCCAATCTAACTTTTAGTTGAGCGATCTGTCTCACCATCACCAGTGAAAATCATGTTATCAACATACACAGCAAGCATAGTAACGTGACCACCATTTTGACAAAAGAACACCACATGGTCAACAATGATATGTTGATATATTATGCCAATAAAGATGAGTAGCCAAGACCACTATAATAGTAGCCTGTCGATTATTCAGCTCTTTATTGTGCATCTCCCTGATAGCATTCTCCATTGCACGTCTGTCAGCAAAAGTCACAAATCCAAATCCACGAGGCCGTCTTTATCTCTTTCAACTAAAATCTGAGAGTCCAGAACCTTGTCGAATGGGCTAAATGCACCACCAAGCTGGTGCTCCGTGGTTTACCATGACTAACCACTAATAATACCCGCCTCCTCTTTGCCATACATCGTTGTAACTAACTCTTGAATTGGAAAAAGATATCGAGGAAAGGTTGCTCATTTGAGAAATCCTGCCCTATGCTCACCTTAACAATCTCCTTCCCCATCTAGCGCGACAAGATTGCAAGGGTCACATTGCAATCTCGTCGTTGCCTTCCTAGTTAGTGCTAATCCCAACTAAATTGCGAGGGTGAAGCAGATGGAAGAGGACAATGCGATTTTCAGGGCCTCGTAATCCCATCGTTGGATCTGTCGCTAGCCTTTCACGCCACGATGTCGTCCTTGCCTTCTCATCTAGATCGCGATTGTCACTAACCTTTCATGCCATGATCCCATCCTTGGTTTCACATCTAGCTCACGATCAAAGCAACTGCGATCCCTCCTGCATACGCCGAGCGGGTCTCCCGATCGCCAATCTCGACTTGTTCGATCGAGCAGCAAAACAATGTTAGGGCTTTGATACGATGAAGAAATGATTAGTTTGGTAAGAAGTATTTTTCCTTCATTCATGAGTTGGGCTTCTATAAAACCTTATAATTTTTTTTAAAAATAACCCCTAGACTTCTTCTATATTTCTTATTAACAATTAGACCTCTCAAAAATAAGATACATATATCAACATACATTTTGATATTTTAATGCAAAATACAATATTTCACAAAACCTCGANCCAACGTGCCACCTCAATCCAAAGAAGTATCTGAACTGTCCAAGGTCCTTTCACTTCAAAATCTGTCCAATCTAACTTTTAGTTGAGCAATCTGTCTCACCATCACCAGTGAAAATCATGTTATCAACATACACAGCAAGCATAGTAATGTGACCACCATTTTGACGAAAGAACACCACATGGTCAACAATGATATGCTGATATATTATGCAAATAAAGATGAGTAGCCACGACCACTACAACAGTAGCCTGAATCATCCGAACCCACTTTTGACTTGGCCTTATTGACTGATATTTGTCGATTATTCAGCTCTTTATTGTGCATCTCCCTGATAACATTCTCCATTGCACGTTTGTCAGCAAAAGTCACATCCAAATCCACGAGGTCGTCTTTATCTCTTTCAACTATAATCTGATAGTCCAGAACCTTGTCGAATGGGCTAAATGCACCACCAAGCTGGTGTTCCGTGGTTTACCATGACTAACCACTAATAATACCCGCCTCCTCTTTGCCATACATCGTTGTAACGAAATGGAAAAAGATATCGAGGAAAGGTCGCTCATTTGAGAAATCCTGCCCTATGCTCACCTTAACAATCTCCTTCCCCATCTAGCGCGACTAGATTGCAAGGGTCACATTGCAATCTCGTCGTTGCCTTCCTAGTTAGTGCTAATCCCAACTAAATTGCGAGGGTGAAGCAGATGGAAGAGGACAATGCGATTTTCAGGGCCTCGTAATCCCATCGTTGGATCTGTCGCTAGCCTTTCACGCCACGATGTCGTCCTTGCCTTCTCATCTAGATCGCGATTGTCACTAACCTTTCATGCCATGATCCCGTCCTTGGTTTCACGTCTAGCTCACGATCAAAGCAACTGTGATCCCTCCTGCATACGCCGAGCCGGTCTCCCGATCGCCAATCTCAACTTGTTCGATCGAGCAGCAGAACAATGTTAGGGCTTTGATACGATGAAGAAATGATTAGTTTGGTAAGAAGTATTTTTCCTTCATGAGTTGGGCTTCTATAAAACCTTATAATTTTTTTACAAATAACCCCTAGACTTCTTCTACATTTCTTATTAACAATTAGACCTCTCAAAAATAAGATACATATATCAACATACATTTTGATATTTTAATGCANGCGTCGTCGACACAGAGTAAAAAATTTCAGCTGTTATGTTGTTCTGCGCCATCGGCGCTGCCCTTGGCACGAGCGGCATTGAATACTTCTTCAAAAATGTCATTTTGACTCTAAATTCCATCTTTTTTGCTTCCTTTTTGCTTTAAGTAACAAAAATTAACAACCTGCAAGAAAACATCAAAATACCTTTCATGAAGGTGCAATATCACCAATAATAAGTAAAAATGCATATATTTTTTCGGTGTATAAGAGATTTTGTTAGCAACCGTGGGTTACCTTGTTTGAGAGACCCTCGTAAATTCAAAAGAGCATTTTATGTTTAATTGTATTTGAAAAAAATCATGGTTATGTTTGAAAGTTTTTAATTTAATTTTGAAAATTGTTGATTTTTTTTTAAAAGAGGATTTTTTTGCAGGTGAAGTAACATCCACAACCAAGCATGTATAATATTTTAAAGAGAGAGTAAATTATAGTAAATAAAATGAAAAAAAGCAAATAAAATTGTAAAGGCATGCTTGTCATATTCTCGCTACTCCTGCAGAAAGATTAGCTTTTGNACTTCCAATCCAGAGCTCCGACTTCCCTTCACCTGAAGGCTAACTCTCACTTTAGTTTTTAAACACTAAGCCAAAATTAGGGATTTTAGTCTGTCACCCTAAAGATTCTCTAATTTTACACCCAAAAAAAAATATTTTCCTATTTATTTGCCCTTAATTCCATAAGTGAATTTCTCGTACATGAAATCAAATGTAATCCTCACTCTGTTGTAGAACTCTTACACCATTTCTCGGATCATATGTGTCACAACATATTTTAACAATTCAATTGGCCAGATTGAAATGTAAATTAAGTTTGGAGATGAAAATAATCACAATTTATTTTATATTTTAATATTGGCACATCATATTATCTCTTCATTTCACCATATCTCAAAGTAGCGAGACAGATAGAGGGAACTACTTAGATTTCTTGAGAAAGACACAACAAAACACAAATTTCATATATAAAAGAAAGTTCATACAACACTAATAAACAAACAAAACTTATCTGAAACTCTTTCTCAAAGAAAATGCCTTATAGCCTTTCCATAGAAATGCAGGAAGAGATATCTCTCACTTTTCTCCTTCTCCAACACTCTTATAGAAAGTTTCACAGTAAATATCACCACACAAACTCTAAACTATAAAAGAGAAATCACTAATGGACTCCAATATGAAGGTGGAGTAAAGATGGATTATGAGGAATGGTGCAAATAGAGCGTGGTAGAACATTTATGTAGTGAAAAGGAGTCCATTTCCTGATGAATTTCGGACCCAAATAAAGCCTAAAGTCGGTTCTCCAAGAGGTGCCTCCAAAAACTCTTTAAAAATCATCCAAATACATCAAACCTTCTAGAAACGAGTTCTGAACCGCCTTTGACGCCGTTGGCGCTAGCTGGCGTCGTCGACACAGAGTAAAAAATTTCAGCTGTTATGTTGTTCTGCGCCATCGGCGCTGCCCTTGGCACGAGCGGCATTGAATACTTCTTCAAAAATGTCATTTTGACTCTAAATTCCATCTTTTTTGCTTCCTTTTTGCTTTAAGTAACAAAAATTAACAACCTGCAAGAAAACATCAAAATACCTTTCATGAAGGTGCAATATCACCAATAATAAGTAAAAATGCATATATTTTTTCGGTGTATAAGAGATTTTGTTAGCAACCGTGGGTTACCTTGTTTGAGAGACCCTCGTAAATTCAAAAGAGCATTTTATGTTTAATTGTATTTGAAAAAAATCATGGTTATGTTTGAAAGTTTTTAATTTAATTTTGAAAATTGTTGATTTTTTTTTAAAAGAGGATTTTTTTGCAGGTGAAGTAACATCCACAACCAAGCATGTATAATATTTTAAAGAGAGAGTAAATTATAGTAAATAAAATGAAAAAAAGCAAATAAAATTGTAAAGGCATGCTTGTCATATTCTCGCTACTCCTGCAGAAAGATTAGCTTTTGCAATATATATGATTTTGCAGGAACACAAAATAAGAAGAGCAGTTGAAGGTGTATTTATCAAACCCCAAATCATGACTTGTTGAATCCCTAAAGCTCATAGTACGATATTTTCTATAACAAAGTATAATAAATTCAATTGTCCATCAAAGTATCCAGAAGATTCTAAAATGTTTGAAGCATAAACGACTTTTAAAATCCCTTGAAACATTTCAAGTTCACTTGACCTTATTATATTGTTCAATTGATCATCCAAACATAGACTTAGATCAAATGAAATAAATGAAGTAATACACTCTAAGGTCAGTGAACTGGATTTTTTAATTATCTCATCAAAAGGGTACATAAAAAATCAGTTGATGTTTCCTTTAAGAGTTGTATAAATGGGTGCACTTGAGGACAAGGTTAAGTGATTAAGAAATTTATGCTAAAAATTAGAGTTGGGCTTGTAATGTATTTAAAATGTTTATAATTAGTTATGTCCTCTTTCATAATCCTTATTAAACAAATTCAGATTAAGCCTAGTTCACTACAAAGCCCTTAAGATGCATTTGTGGATAAATTCAGGACTCTTAGAGATATTAAATTATGTGGTATCATTAATCTTCATTAATTATTGTAATATCACTCAAACATTAGCTAGAGGTTTTAAAATAGTGAGTTATCATTTTCCAAAATCAAACCCCTCGCCTTAGGATCATTTAGTTTAATTTACTTTTGAATTATAATAAATAAGGTAAATTACAATTATACCCTTAATGTAGAAAAGTGAGGAATTGATTTCTACCATTTAATCTCTTATTTTTCAATCAACCAAAAAAACTTCATATAATAAAAATTACACTTTTATCCTTATTAATCAATCCTAAAATTTAATTAAGGCACAAAAATTTAAATTTACTATTTTTCCCCTTGGGCTCTCTACTTCATAACTCATCAAATATAACTCAAACGACTTTGAAATTTTTATGGTGCAACACTCATGGGTTAGTTAAAATATCAAAGGATATAATGTGATTTTTCAAAATAATTTTTTTTTTAATTTAAATAATTATTTTTAATTTAAAAATAGGAACTTCAAATTAATTTATTTAGTTAATCAAAGTAAAGTATTTTTTCTCGAGAAAATTATTGGAGGCTCACCTATGTCAAAGGACTGCTTGGATAAAATTTCATGATTTTTCAAATTATATCTTTTTTATTAAAATTATTTATTAATTTTATCAATTAATTAAATTAGAAAATATAATTTCATTTCAAAAATTACTTTTATACTTTTTTGAACTCTCCCTAAGTTCAAAGAACTCAGAGAAACAAAATCTCCATTTTTGTGATTTTTAGATTATTTATTATAATTAATTTAACCGAAAATTAGAGAAAATACATTTTTTGCCATTAAAAATTATATTTAACTTAGAAAAATATGAAAAATATTATAATGAGTCCCAAGTGATCAAGAAATAATTAAGAACATTTTAGACCATTTTTATATTTTTGTCATTTTTAATTATTTTTTATTAATTTTAATTTGAAAATAAGCTCAAAAATTAATTGTATACTTTAATATAGATTTTATTTTTCCTAAATGGTCCTCATCACAAGAAACTTAGAAAACTACTTCTCATAATTTTTTAAATTATTTTTAATTTTATATATTTATTTTAGTACAAAAATGTCATTTTACTTAGAAAATTAATTTTAGTAATAAAATATACTTGAAATTGATTTAAAATATGTACATTGAGTTAATTTGATTATCCTTTACAATGTGGAATTGATTTTGTTAAAATTTGAGTAATATTTTTTTTAATTGATTTATTCTAAGTCTTAGACATCTAATTAATTATAAAAATATACAAAATTACTTAAATCCAATTTATATTTTTTCCATAATACTCTGACCAGGGGAAACCTATCAAAATTAATCCCATAATTAAGTGATTAATATTTTAGTTCATAAAAATATTTTAAGCAAAAATAGGCAACTAGGCTTGAAAATTAGGGTTTCAAAGTTAAAGATGCTCTCTTACTTTAGAAAAAATAGAGAACATCTCTATTAACATGAGAAATCAGCCATTAAAACTTCGATTCATGGTGATTATTATTTACTTAATTTGATTTAAAAGAGTCTAGAGCGTATTTAACTAATTCAAAATCAGAGACATATCAAAAAAATTTTAATTTTGATCCACATTATTCTACTCTACTCACTGAGCAGCAAAGTATTTTTATTTTATTTCTATGATTTTTCTACACCAAGCTATTGATTTTCTAAATTTTAGAATTATATTAAATAAAAAAATCCTTGAATTTCCTACTTATCTGAGTCAGCCTCCACCACATCCTACGGTGCTCCAAACTTTCTACGCGTCACCGTGCTACTAGACACCACGATCCACCTCAGCTGCCATGCAGTCCAATCATCTTGCCTCATCTCCTTGTCCAGCGATGTCAGCCCTCCATCTGATACACATGCAATCCAATGGCTCTCCGTCATCATTGCCGATCGTCCTAGCCCGAGAACTATCTACACTAAATCACATGAGGTTTGTTCTTACACATTCATATGGTCCAGACAAACCTATCTATATGGCTACATGCCCATGAAATTAAACTTTTCTTCGCAAAAGTCTAAAATGAGCTTGATTTCGGAGAAATTGTTCTATACCATTGTCTGAGAAGGGAGGCCTCAATTACATGCTTGTAGGAGCTTCAGTGGAGTTTGGTAAACCACTCGGAAGTGTTGGTTTACTCTAGTGAATGCTCTAAGAAAAACTTCCTGCAACAGGTTGGGAGGTCTTGATCTAGGACTAGGTTACTGTGAATGTTCTAAGAAAAATTAAGAATATCTTCTTAGTTTGGTATTGGTAAGTTTTTAAAATAATCAATTTGGACTTTTGTAGATTTTTGAGAAATGGCCAGAAAGTGTCCTAACTTTGAGCTCTAAAATTAGCTCAAATAGTGGGGAAGACTGCTGGAAGATGATTGAAATGAGCTTAGAAGGTCTTGGAAGAGCTCTAAAAGTAATTTGGTAGAGTTTTCCTAAGGAATTTGGTGATCTCTATAGTTCTCCATGGTAGATAGTTTTTAAATAAAAAGAGAAGGAGTGGCCTGTATGGCTGGATAGTGGGTGCAATGTGTTGTATATGTGGATGGAAGAAAGGTGCAAGAGATCAATTATAGTGAGCCAACCCAGGGAGTTGAAATTTTTAGCTCAAAGCTTTGGGTGGCTCTCCGTTTTGGTGTTGTTTGGCCACTAGGTCGGCCGGACAGGCTAGGGCCGATGACTAAAGTGGTCAGGGGAGCTTAATGATCATTATCCCTGAAGGTTGCTGGTTGATGGCAAACATATTTTAAGTTTAACGAAATATGGGAAGAGATACCCTAAATCAAGGGACCTTTTGTCCATGGCTGATGTAGGGTGGGCTAGGTTTGTCTAGCTTGGTCCATAGGGTCCAAAGTCAGGTTGTGGTTACCATGGCTTAGTCAATTTGAATGGGTTTGGTTCAATTTAAGGCTTGGGTTCAAAATCAAGTCATGAACGTGGATTTGAATTTGTGTTTGGCTAGACTTTGAGTTTGGCTTAATTGATTGATGAAATTAGCTTGGATGATTGTCATCAGAAATTTGGAAAAGGATTTGAGTGATTTTGAAATGATTTAGGTGTTCAATTTAGTGGAATTTAGCCCATGAAAAAATTTGGGGAATTTGGGTTAGAGTTGGGTTTGTATTGGGCTAGGGTTTAGGTTATGCTCAATTAATGGTTCAAATTGGTCCAAGGGTTGGTAATGAAGAGTTTTGGATATCTATTGTGGTAGAAACTTTGGGTTATGAGGTTCAATTTGATGGAACTTAGACTTAGGTGCAAATTTGGGGATTTTGGTTTTAGTTGGATTTGGGTGAGATTTAAGGGTAGGCTAGGGCTAAGTGAAGGTACAATTTGGTCTTAAGGAATATTATAAGTAATTTGAAATTCAAAATTAGGGAAATTAGATAGGTTTGGGGTTTAATTTGGGGAAATTAAGTATAGAGTCAAATTGGGTATTTTTGGTTGGGCTTGGAATTTAAGCTTGNATACTTATGTTTCTCTTCTTTCTTTACATCCGTCTCTCAAGTACCATCTAAACACGATCTAATATACCTATGGTTGACACAGACTCTGTCGACACAACAGGGAGCACAACAGATCTACTATTAATTGGGGTCAAAAGGCACCTACTTAGCCCTGGCTGGCACATCTTCGGCACAACAGAGGTGGTCTTGATTCCATTATTATATTGAGTGGAAGAAACACATGTATGTGTGTATTTCGGTGCCCACAGCTAATAACATATGAGGGTGAACACCTTCAACATGCACATATAAGCATTTATACATATAGCATTTTCATTACATTTTTTATAGCATATAGTATTTCTTTAAGTGATATTATATGTTTATGTACTAAATGTTCTACAAGTATCTAAAAGTCATGTTATAATCATCTAATATCTTTCTATAAGAGAAACAACCGTGTAGTCTTTGACATATATGTTTTGTACTTGACAATATGAAGACCGAAGGATTCATAACTTCATCTAATTGAAATCCCCCCTGGTTGGATTATGTAGATTGGGCGTTCATACCGTCCGGCCTTGCTAGTGTGGGAATTATCATTTGGGATGATTGCAGTTGCGTGGTTGGGTTTGGGCAAAAAAAGATAAAATGGGATAGAATTGGAAGCAGTCTTATAGATCAAGGTAGTTGTGGAACCGTGGATGCTTAAGGCCACACGTATAATCATGGAAGAAGATAATAGCAATGTGATGGATGCTCTTCAAATGTCAATGGAGAGGACCTTTTAGAATCAACAACTTGGACAACGCCAAGACTAGACTTTGTTAACCAACTTTCATTAGGCTTTTTTTTCATACTTCTAGATATAACAATGAGGTAGCTTATTTTTGTGCTCAGCTTGCCCTGCAAGATAGTTTTGTTAGTAAAGCTTTCATGATAATCATCCATTATTGTCTTTTGTAGAAAGGGATAGAACTTTTTGTGAATCAGATATTTCAACAGTTTTATGTACCATTTGTAACCTTTTTGATATTTTAATGCAAAATGCACACTTTCACATTATAGAACATAAGTAGAAAGAACTGGAATCAGGAATAGATTAAAAAACAATATTATAATTCAAGTATATAATTACCTGCTTCAATTATGAAAATACTTCCCAAACTTAATCAATTCTTCTCAATTGTGAACTCCTAGTAACCATACCCAATTTATACATGAGATAAATATAAAATAAAAGTCATTTAAAATATTCTTAAGCTTATCTTACAATATCTTTTAGAAAGATTATTATCAATCATGAATCTTTTATATTCTTAATGAATGAAATCAAGTCTTCGGTAGTTAATATTCTATACTTAACTCATATTTTCTTTTTTCTAAATCACTTAAACTTTTAACTATATTTTACAATTAATTAAATGGCTATAGATTTTAAATTTCTTTCACATCAATATGAATTAATAAGACTTTATTGATTATTTCCTTAATTACATCTCAATTAATTCATGATTTATCAAATATTAGTATTTACAATTAACTAATTACACCTATATAAAATTTCAAATATTATTTATATTATATAAAATCTAAAGGTGACCTAAATTCACAAAACAGTTTTTCAAATCAGCTAATATTTATTGTTATGTATATGTTCAAAAAATAAATATCTCAAAGAATATACCATAACTAAATTCATTTTAAACTTCATGATAGTGAATTAGAGATTAATACCATAATAAGATTCATAACATATTCATTCATACGCAGATAATTATGGCAATGCAAACTTTAAATAATAAATCCTCTCTAGGATTACAGAAATAAACAAATAAATACAAAGAAATAGTTTATTGACATATATCTATCACTAAAGAAAATTAACTAATTAGCATCAGATTTAGCATTGCATATTTTCTGAAGTAAGTTTTAGCGTTGAATTTACATCTATTTAGCATCGTAAAAGGTCAAGGGACGGTATGTATGTCAAATAATTTCGAAGCAACATATTTGTGTTGACTTTAGCATCATTGATAAATCGACACAAATATTTTGCATCGACATTAGCGTCGGCAAGTTGATAACATAATATTTTCACTTAATAGCATACCGGATATTTTTTATGCTAATTTATTTGTGTCGCAATAATCTGACACANATTTGCATCGGCATTAGCGTCGGCAAGTTGATAACATAATATTTTCACTTAATAGAATACCGGAAATTTTTTATGCTAATTTATTTGTGTCGCAATAATCTGACACAAGTCTAATGCAGATGCCCTAAATTTTAATCTGGCGTGCTCCAGCCTCAGTTGCGCCCCCTTCACTGCTTGATAGGTTGCTCAGACGATATGAGTTCTACACAGAGCGTCCGCAGGTTTTCTCTAGTTAGGTTGCATCTCTAACAATTCATCTTGCACTGCTAGGTTATGGAAGTTCTCTGGTTTCCTGGTCTTCNATTGCTCCCCCTTCACTGCTTGATAGGTTGCTCAGACGATATGAGTTCTACACAGAGCGTTCGCAGGTTTTCTTTAGTTAGGTTGCATCTCTAACAATTCATCTTGCACTGCTAGGTTATGGAAGTTCTCTGGTTTCCTGGTCTTCTTGATGGTTATTTTTCCAAACCAATTTCTTTTTTTTTTGGGTAAAAAATAGTTTCGGTGTTAGATATGTAATATATAAAGAGATGTATGGCTTGTATGCAAATCTTAAATTTTAGTTGTTAGACGTGTAATACATAGGAATTATGTGGTTTTTTAGGAAAAAAAATTGAAGTTTGGGTGCTAGATATGTAATGTATAAGGTTTAGGAAACATAACAAAAAATTGAAATTTAGGTGTTGAACATATAATACATATGAGTTGTGTGAAATGCATGTAAAATTTAAATTTTAGGATTTGTATATGAAGACATAAGAATGGTGTAGTTTGTATGAGAAATATACATAAGTTTAGGTGTAATATATGTAATACATAATAATTTTGTCATTTGTATGTAAATATTCGAATTCTATCATTTGTATGTAAATATTCAAGTTTTGTTATTAGACATGGAATACATAATAATTTTGTGGTTCTTTTAAGAAAAAAAATAAGGTTGGGTTTAAGGAATGCAATACATAAGAGGTTAGTGGCATGTATGTAAAACTTAAAGTATATGTGTTACANTTAAAATTTTTGGATTTGTATATGAAGACATAAGAATGGTGTAGTTTGTATGAGAAATATACATAAGTTTAGGTGTAATATATGTAATACATAATAATTTTGTCATTTGTATGTAAATATTCGAATTCTATCATTTGTATGTAAATATTCAAGTTTTGTTATTAGACATGTAATACATAATAATTTTGTGGTTCTTTTAAGAAAAAAAATAGGGTTGGGTTTAAGGAATGCAATACATAAGAGGTTAGTGGCATGTATGTAAAACTTAAAGTATATGTGTTACATATATAATACATATGAATTGTGTTTTATGGATGTACAAATTGAAGTTTTTAGGTATACATAAGAAATGTGTGACTTGTGTGTAAATATGAACTTTAGGTGTTTGATATGTAATACATCAAAATTATGTGGTTTGTATGAAAGATTTGAAATTAGGGCGTTAGATATGCATGTAATACATAAGAATTGAGTGGAAGACATTTAAAATTGAAGTTTTTAGAAGTATAATACATAAGAAATGAGTAGAATGAGTGTGAAAGTGGAAGTTTAAGTGTTTGGTATTTAATGCATACGAATTGTGTTGAATATATATGTAAAAATTGAAGTATATGGTATATATATGTAATACAAATTGTTGTTCAAGTTTTATATAAGT
>JXCR01015258.1:137899-173062 GCA_002079205.1 Phalaenopsis hybrid cultivar
GTTGCCCTCATTATAATCTTTTAGCTTCTTTATCCAACCCATGCATTTACAGGCACATTTCTCTCATTTCGGCTAGATATAATATATAAAATCTTCTTGATTCGCAATAGTCAATATTCAACTTCAATTGGTACTTCAGCTAACTTAAACAATGGCAACCGCAAATCCTGAAACATCTTCAGATATTTATCCATGGTCATTGTACCACTGCTTCTGTTAAACTGAGATCTAGAGTCTTGAATAAGCTCGGTCATAGTCGCAATCATTTGGAACAAGGTATTTAAATTAAAGTGGTATTGGGTGGCAATTACTCTACCACCATATTAGCATCCCCATCTCCACTTGAGCATCCATATGCATGGGATAAAATAATATTTACTTTATTAAATTAACCTAATCCAATTCTCTTAAATTACTCATGATTAAAATTTGTAACTATCTTTAGGAATCTTTTAATAAATTAATATTACATAATCTAAACATTTCTCAGATACACTATTTTCACGACCCAACCTAGAGGCTTAGAATTTTTAAAACAAAAAACAGACAATTCAACAATGGAATTCTTTTTAACTACAATGTCTAAAACTAACAAAAAAAGAAAAAGCCATAAAATTCTAAAATCAAAACCATTAGTAAAATAACATATCTTTCCCTAATGTTGCCCCTTCTTTAGAACACATTTACCCTTTCACGCATTTTTTTCCATGATATTAAATATCATAATATAAGTTTTCAAAATAATTTAGTAAAATAAATTACAGTTTAAATCATAGCACTAAGAAAATCAAAAACAACATGTATGCTAGTATTTTATTTAAAATATGTAATGAATCATGTCATGTACTAAATCTATAAATAATAACAATGTATGATGATGGATATAGTTATAAATTTTTCATTTACGTTTCTAATGAGCATCTTATTTCATATGTTTCTTCTATTTCTTTAGATCCATTTCAGAAGCACCATCTAAACATAGCATCACCGCCTTGATATATAATTAAACGACATAATAGTGTGCAAAACATATTTATTATTGTCCAAGACGAAAAAAAACTTATACATCCTCAATTGTCATAGTAGGGTGTTTTAATGCAACAGTTCATCTCCTCGAGGGAGCCGTAGAGAAAGAGAGGGAGTAGCAAAGATTGAGAGGTAGACGCCAAACTAGAGTGAGGAAAACTTACGGGGGAGTCGATCGACGCATACGAAGTCAGGAACATTGACGAGCGCAAGCTAAGACTTTCTCGTAACTAAAGGAAGTGGTGTTGATGGATGAACAGAGGAGGCGAGAGGCGAGATGCTCGACGAGTGCGACAAAACCTGAAAGAACAGGCATGGGCGACGATGTGGTAAAATTGAATCAAGNAGAAACACTATTTTCACGACCCAACCTAGAGGCTTGGAATTTTCAAAACAAAAAACAGACAGTTCAACAATGGAATTCATTTTAACTACAATGTCTAAAACTAACAAAAAAGAAAAAGCCATAAAATTCTAAAATCAAAACCACTAGTAAAATAACATATCTTTCCCTAATGTTGCCCCTTCTTTAGAACACATTTATCCTCTCACGCATTTTTTTCCATGATATTAAATATCATAATATAAGTTTTCAAAATAATTTAGTAAAATAAATTACAGTTTAAATCATAGCACTAAAAAAATCAAAAACAACATGTATGCTAGTATTTTATTTAAACTATGTAACAATCATGTCATGTACTAAATCTATAAATAATAACAATGTATGATGATGGATATAGTTATAAATTTTTCATTTACGTTTCTAATGAGCATCTTATTTCATATGTTTCTTTTATTTCTTTAGATCCATTTCAGGAGCACCATCTAAACATAGCATCACCGCCTTGATATATAATGAAATGACATAATAGTGTGCAAAACATATTTATTATTGTCCAAGACGAAAAAAAACTTATACATCCTCAATTGCCATAGTAGGGTGTTTTAATGCAACAGTTCATCTCCTCAAGGGAGCCGTAGGGAAAGAGAGGGAGTAGCAAAGATTGAGAGGTAGACGCCAAACTTGAGTGAGGAAAACTTATCGGGGGAATCGATCGACGCATACGAAGTCAGGAACATTGACGAGCACAAGCTAAGACTTTCTCGTAACTAAAGGAAGTGGTGTTGATGGATGAACAGAGGAGGCGAGAGGCGAGAGGCGAGATGCTCGACGAGTGCGACAAAACCTGAAAGAACAGGCATGGGCGACGATGTGGTAAAATTGAATCAAGTTCAACTGCGATCTTCTGCACAAGGTCAAAGTGATGGAAGAGGAGGAAGGAGGGGAAGCTACAACTGTGCAGATTAGGCAAGCAACCAAAGTAGGTTGAGTATTAAGTTTTAGCTTAAATATTTTTTGTGTTAGTAATTAATGTTAAATTTTATTGAATTAGTTAGGACTCACAGTATAGACTTTTAGCATGGAAGGGAGAAGTAGGAGTTGTGCACGATTTAAAGGAGGGAGATTGATCTAAGCAAACTCTGCTAAAGTAAACATTGATTTATATTATATCCTAATTAATTTAATTATATGTATTGAATAACAAAATAAATTTTTTAGGATTACATAAATAAAATGAAGGAACTTAATACGTAACTAATGTAAAGTTAATAGTTAATTAAAATAATATGAATAAATTAAATTTTAGTAATATGAATACAAGGTTTATTATAGGCATCATTTTAGGAAAGTCTAGATCAAGGCAAATCCAAAAACAAATAAATCGTTATCGAGTTGAGTGCTCGATCTTATGTTATAGTAATATTTTGTTTTCTTCTCGACTAACTGCATTTACAGTTACTATTATTTTATAGCACTGCATATCCATAATTTATGGTTCTATTAAATTTTGTTCATATTGTAGGAATAACATGTGCACTCAACATTATTTAAATTATCATAGATATTGAATCTCATACAAGTATATTGACTGATATACAAACATGAATGAAATGATCATTACTAGATAGTGCTTGCTTTAGTATGCTTACATATGCATACTTGGCTATAATACAGTTCACCCTTTTATGGTAATAACAAGGAAACGCTAAGGTACTCATGCATATAAATCAAAAAGAATAATGATATTGGTGTGCCTTAACTTGTATAATTTTTAGACGGTGCTCCTATGACAGTTGCATAGTTATAAAATTATATATATACATATATATATATATATATATAAATATATATATATATATATNATGTTATGAAATATTTTGATCACAAATTATTCAATGTTTTTATATTGATTAAAAATTTAACTGACATGCATACTGTTTCTTTCTTAGTGTATTTTTGTAGCCTAGGAGTGTGAGTAATTACTAACTTTAGTTAGCTCACTATTGTTAAGAGAATAAAGATTGAAGATGAAATGATTATAGAAGAAACACACAAATCGTAATAAGTTAAATTAAATTGCACTGCTCTAATTTACTTTCTTTGGTGGCTCTTTCATTAAGTAGATATTAGTAATCGAAAATGAATATATAAATATATTTTTTTTCCACAATCCAACCGTCTGTACACGTCTTGGTTAATTCCAAAACCCAGACCAGTTCGCAACATATGTTATCTTAGTTTCAATACTATATGAAATAGAGCACAAATATCTACACTTGGGGGTGCATTGACATTCTCAATCAGTAACATAAGAGGGTGAACTTCTTTCAACATGTATATAAAAGCATTCATATATAAAGCATTTTATTACAATCATCATAAGATATATTATTTTCTTATGAAATATTATATGTTTATTATCTACTAAATATCATTACATAAGCATTTAAAAGTCAAGTTGTAATTATCTAATAGCTTTATAGAAGAAATTACTGTGCAACCATTCATGCNGTAATGTAGCTTCCCCCACTTAACGAAAGGCTTTGTAGAGTTATTTTCGGTCTGAATATTAACTCCACTGGCANTTTTAAAGCCAAAATATGCATATACCATAATGTAGCTTCCCCCACTTAACGAAAGGCTTTGTAGAGTTATTTTCGGTCTGAATATTAACTCCACTGGCATATTATTTTATTTTCTTCCCATTAGATCCTCCAAAAAGAGTTATTGTTGTCACCTCTTTCCAGCTCTTCCTCATGTAAATATCCCTGCGCTTTTGAGTGATTTGGAAAACAAGTTCCACTCACCTGACACTTTTCACTAATATTCAATAATTTTCAATCCCAAGTGGCATTAATAAGAAATTGAATCATTCAACTCAAATAGAAATTCATAGCTTGGCTCCTTTGCAATTAATACTAGCTAATGTGNGCAAAGAGATAAATAGATAGATAGATAGATAGATAGATAGATATAGATGGATGGATGGATGGATGGATGGATGGATGGATGGATGGATGGATGGATGGATGGATGGATAGATGAATAGATAGATGGATGGATGGATCGATAGATGGATCGATGGATCAATGGATCGATGGATCGATAGGGTCGATAGATCGATGGATCGATAGGGTCGATAGATCAATGGATCGATAGATGGATGGATCGATGGATCGATGAATCGATAGATCGATAGATCGATAGATCGATGGATTGATGGATCCATGGATAGATCGATCGATAAATAAATGGATAGATAGATCGATGGATAGATAGATAGATAGATAGACCGATGGATAGATGAATCCATAGATAGATGGATCGATGGATCGATTGATAGATGGATCGATAGATAGATAGATGGATAGATAAATGGATAGACAGATAGATAGATAGGATCGATAGGATAGGATAGATCAATAGATAGATAGATAGATAGATAGATAGGATCGATAGGATAGGATAGATCAATAGATAGATATATAGATAGATAGATAGATAGATAGATAGATAGATAGATAGATAGATAGGATAGGATAGGATAGGATAGATTGATAAAATAGAAAGTTCGATAGATAGATCAATAGATAGATGGATAGACAAAGAGATAGATAGATGGATAGACGAAGAGATAGATAGATGGATAGAAGAATAGAAGGATAGATAGATAGATCGATCAATCGATAGATAGAAGGATAGATAGATAGAAGGATAGATAGGATAGAAGGATAGACAAGATAGATCGACGGACAGGACAGATCGACCGAAAGGACAGACGGACAGATAGATACTCAAAACTAATTTTAATCAACTTATATATATTATCACGTACATACTCAGAGTAAAAATCNCGATAGATAGGATAGAAGAATAGACAGGACAGATCGACGGACAGGACAGATCGACGGAAAGGACAAACTGACAGATAGATACTCAAAACTAATTTTAATCAACTTATATATATTATCACGTACATACTCAGAGTAAAAATCCTTCAACTAAAAGACTACAATTAGATACATTTTAAGCTTCATGTTAGAAAATTAAGAATTTGTACAACTATAATATTCATAAAACTTTATTAAATATTTTGGTATTCATTTTTATGCAGGTAACTTTGGCGTCACAAAACTTACATAATAAAACTCTCTCAATGCATATAGAAATAAAAATTAAGGAATAGCTTATAAAATAAATCTATCAAGACATCTTTCATTTTAAAAATTATTACAAAAAGTTTACACTTTCTGCATAACTTTCGGTACAATAATTAAATTCCAGTATTAATTTCATTTAGGCATTAACCATTTATTCCTAAGGAAATAGTAAACTAAGTCAGGTTTTTACATTTTGCAACAAGAAGAAATCTTCAATCTACCCTTCAAGAAGGAAGCAAATCCTAAATGTCTTCTTCCTCCATTGCAAATAAATACCTGTTACCAAAGGTCGTTCACCCTAAGAAAATTATTTTCTGTGTTCTAAAAAAATATTTAGGTTTATCACTTAAAATTAAATTCAAATAAAACTTACCTGAAATCCTGTTTAGCTTGCATGACTGCCAGCTCAAGTTGATCAAAACCACAGGAAGCCAAACACTCCAAAAAGCTCTCGATTTCAATCTCGACCTTATTATACAAAAGCCCGATCTAGTTTTTTATCTGCACAGTATCGCACGTAGATCTCCACACTTGCATGCCTCTCTTTCTCCGGTGCAATCACACGAGTTAACTCGGCTCACATTAANTGTCGTTCACCCTAAAACAATTATTTTCTGTGTTCTAAAAAAATATTTAGGTTTATCACTTAAAATTAATTTCAAATAAAACTTACCTGAAATCCTGTTTAGCTTGCATGACTGCCAGCTCAAGTTGATTAAAACCAAGCCAAACACTCCAAAAAGCTCTCGATTTCAATCTCGACCTTATCATACAAAAGCCCGATCTAGTTTTTTATCTGCACAGTATCACACGTAGATCTCCACACTTGCATGCCTCTCTTTCTCCGGTGCAATCACACGAGTTAACTCGGCTCACATTAACCCATTGCAACTCAGATGATTCATGCTCTATCACTCGCTCCTAAATGTGGAATGCCTACAGCTTTGCTCACCAATCTAGGCTTAGGATAAGACCGAAACAAGCATGCCAAACTCATCTCGTCTCCTCTTGCTCACAATTGATCGAGCGAGCTTGCCTAGTGCCAACTCCTCATACTCATCTTCGTATCCTGTTCCCACTCAAGCCTGTTTGGGACAGCACAAGGGATCGATCCCTTCAACTGGTTCACCTCCCATATAACAGTATTGTTTGTCTCTCTCGTCGCCTCATTCCATCTCCGTGTGGGTTTGTTCCTCACAACCCTTCCTCTATGAAAGTGGTCAAAACCGCTCGACTTCACACATTTTCACCCCCTGATTAACAAGGCGTAACAAAATATATAAAATGACCATGTTAACAACTTTCAATTAGGACATTGCTAATATAATTCAGATTTATAATTTTAAGGAGTCATTCCAAACTTAAACACATTTATTTATAGTAATTATATTTTTCCACAGAAACAAGGAAAGTTCATATCCACCCCCACCTCAAGCCAACCGTAAACAAAAGAAATTGTGTGAAATTGATTCATACAACAAATTTCACCACAGCAACAACCAAATAACCCATCTGACAAGGAACTATAAATGTATTTATGAAGGTTAGCATCAGAACTTCCAGGAGACATGTACCAAGCTTTATTTAAGTTGACTGGAGTATGAACTTGGTTGGAATCATATGATTTATTCTGTAATAATTTTTCTTGCAAGAACAGTGCATTAATCGGTTTGTTTTGATCACCTCAAAATTCGGTTGAGATTTAAAAAGGGCTGACTTTGCGAGCTAATTGCAGCATCAATTCAGGAACAAGACGTCTTGCAGGAGGTGCAACAGCATCCTCAGCTAGAGAAGCAGCATCACCAGCATGGATGTAAGAGAATATGTCTTCAAGTAGCGCATCTCTACCACCTCTCAAAGGATCCTAGAGAAGGTCAAGAGAAGACAATAAGCATTTTTCAAATAAAGAATACAAATAAAGCCTATTTGGTTGGAGATAGAGCCTGACTCTAGGCAGGTTAAGCCCCCAACATGTTTGGTTTAGTCTTAGGACAAGTAAAGAGATAAGCTTGTAAGCATGATCCTTAAGTAGTCTTAAGCCATTTGGTAGTTCAAAAAGATAATTAATATAAGCTCAAAAATTTGGAGAAGATGAAAAAGTTGAGTTAGAGTGGAAACGGTGTTAGAAGTTAAAATATACTTTATCAATAAGCAGTTTAGCAAAAAAATATTATGTATTCTCATGATGATACAGGTATACAATGCCGGAGAAGCCAAGAGTTGAGGTGCTAAAGAAGAAATAACTAAATTATTTAAAAACAAATTCGAAGTACAAAGAAACTTTTTGAGAGTATAAAATAATTATCATCACAGTAATATTAATGTAAGCATATAGAAAATATTATGCTTCCATGTATATAATATTCCAAGTTCAAAATTCTTGATATACTGTTTATCTAAAAATGTTCCAATATAACCTAGTTAAGTCTATAGAACGCATGGTCTATAGATAATCTAACCATCCATATTACCTATTTCGACCTTATCATTATTCATGCCCTCTTTTTTATATATTGGGTTACATGTCCACTTATCTTCCACTATCACCTCGCACTTATCTTCATCCTCAAGATTTACAACTCTAGAATTTAAAGCTCTAATACCTATAGTTACTATAACTCATTTCCTAGCAAGAATTCCTGCTTCAAATACTCTTGATGTTCACATCAAATTCATGTCAATGGATAGCTAGCTCTTTTGTGTGTTAATCATTGAGCACCTATCTATTAAATAAAGACAAGGTGCTTAGATCACAGCCTGGTGTATTAAGTCAAGCTGTTCACCTGGGCACACCTTCGTAATGATTCTAACTTGGAATAAGTGTGAGGCATTGTATCTTTGCCTTGCATTGCCCAAACGCCTATGTGAGCGCCTGACTCATCTTCAACAACACTGCTAATAAGTAGCCGATTAGAGTAATTAGGAATTAATTAATGGTTAACTGTAATCCAATGACTGATCTAATTATAGCATCAAGCATGATGGTGACTCCAAAATTGATGCCAACAATAGCCTCCTACAACGATCGGCGACTCGAAACAACATCCTGGACACTTCCTACAGCCTCCTACAGCGATCGGCAACTCCAAACAGCAACTTGGACATTTTCTACAGCCTTCTACAGCAATCGGCAACCTCAAACAGCACTTATACAGCAATTTCTCAGCTCAAAAAGCACTAAACAGCAGCATACAGCACTTATAAACTTTCAAAAAGCATATTCTAGCACTTTCTCAGCTCAAAACAGTCTTAAACAGCAGCCTGCAACAATTGTAAGCTTTCAAACAGCACTTATACAGCCTATAACACTTATAAGCTTTCAAACAGCACTTATAGCACTTTCTCAGCTCAAAACTGCATTTTTAACTCCTAAAACGCTAATTCGCAGTGCTACACAGCACTTAACTCACAAAAAATATTTTTAGAAGTTTCATAATCAGCATTTAAATGGGGCGCAAAATCTGCATTTCAAGACTCCAAGATGGTACATAAACTGCTTCAAAACAGTGCACAAATCAGCATCAAAGTGGTGCATAAAACCCCCAAAATCAGCTCATAAACCAGCCCCAAAACGACCCTATGCAGCACCAAAAACTGCACTCAAACCGTCTCCATGACAGCATTTAAGTGGCCCAAAACCAATACTTAAATGGGGCAAAAAACAACATTTTCAACTCTCTCAAAACAACGATGTATGTGGTAAAAACACTATTTCAACCCCCTTAAAACAACGAACGTGTGGGAGAAAAAAAAGGCATTTTCAACCCTCTCAAAAGATTATAGATATTATCTTTTATAAACCTATGATAATCCATAAAGTATTTCTCTACCGAATAACCCAAGCAACCATATCTTTATTTCATGAGCACATGGCTCTTTCATAGAAGAAAAACGAGATAATAATTGCAGTTGAACATTCATCTCAATGGACATTGATTTTAAAGAAAAGATTTCTCATTCTTAATGACAGATTTGTATAAGCGCAGTTGGTTAGAGAAAAAAAATTAAGCAATCCTTTCAGGATGATTTGTAACATGAAAATCACTAAGATAATCAAAGAAAATAAACAAACAAAGGATTTTGCATTCCGATTTTATTTNCAGCGCAGTAGGTTAGAGAAAAAAAATTAAGCAATCCTTTCCGGATGATTTGTAACATGAAAATCACTCAGATAATCAAAGAAAATAAACAAACAAAGGATTTTGCATTCCGATTTTATTTTGCATAATTCCTATAGGCAATAAAATATACAAACAAACAATTATTTGCCTGTTTCATTCTCAAGTGATACTTACCTCAAACAAAAGTGGTGGGAAGGAGGAAGCCGACGGCTTCGGTCGAATGTGGGAGGTGTTCGGTCGAGAGAGCGGCGAGCCAAGGGAAGAGGTAAAGTCGAAGTAGGCGAGGGAGAGCTTTCAGCTGAGAGAGTGAAAGCAGTTGCCTCTCGAGTGGGAGAGGGGTCGTGCGGTTGAGACAGGAAGGAGAGAGAGGGAGAGGCGAGAGAGAGTTCGCTTTGCAAAGAGGAGAGTGAAGCGGGAGAGAAAAGGGGAGGTCGATGCAGGTGAGCGCGGGAGAGTTTCTGGGGGAGCGTGAGTGAAAAGCGGGTGAGGCGCCGAACTTGTCGAGAGCAGGGAAGAGGAATTCACGGTGCAGAGAGAGGAGAGGTTGAGCGAGGGAGAGCGGTGCAGAGGGTGGCGAGGTTGAGTGAGTGCGAGCAGTCTTCAGTTTGTCTGGGAGGAGGCGAGGTCGAGCGGTCAATAGAGCCTGGACAAGGATCGAATTGAGAGAGAGGGGGGGAGCGAGCGGGGGATGGTGTCGAATGCCTGGAAGAAGGGGGAGCCGAATTGTAAAGTCAAAGTTTCGATAGAGCCGTTACGTGAAGCAATTGGCGGTAGATTAATTTGTTTCAATGCACAGAGGAAACTTAATTAAAAAAACTTAACACTAAATTATATTCAATTATTGTGGGATTAAATAATATATTTGAAATTTGAAATTTGTGAGCTGAGGTAATTAGCCCGTCTTCAGCCCGCATTCAGCCCAAGTCGAACCTGAGTTGAACCTAGGTTGAGCCCAGGCCCGCTCCCCATAAATTAAAAAAAACGTTCATCGATTTTCATGTCGTTTGTGTGCGCACGGAACCATAGTGATATAGATGTCCTTCCTAAATAAAGTTGACGTCTCAGACGCATCCGTGTGGTTTGTTTCGTGATCTGGGGTCGTCCGGACAAGTTCGTCGACGATCGGGCCAAAAAATGTGTCAAATTTGATTTTATTGAATTTTGGGTCGTGACTAGGTCATTTTGAAAATTGACTCAGTTTAAATGTCGGTGCAATGTGTGAATTGTGTTGTTCGCATTGCCGAGTCATGGAGGGTTCACCTATTGTCGTTTGATCCTGCAAGAACTCCTTTTCGGGCCCTCTACATGTTAGTCCTTAGCCCTTGCAATTAAGAGTGGAGTGCACAAAAAATGAGTCAAGAATTGGCTTGAAAATATATAGGAGATGAGCTCTATTACTAGTCCGCTATGATGGTCAACAAAGAACTCATAAAGCTAGATTTTGGGTTCTAGGAGTAGGAAACTAAGGGTGGTTTTGGGGTAGCTTGTGTGTTTCACGATAAGCAGCTTATCCTGAAACGCGGCCCACGGGTCGACAGTGGGGGTCGACCCGTGGCCTGCATTTAGTGTAAAAATGAAACCACGTTTTCAGATAAAAAGTCAAAACGTGTGATTCAAATAATATCACGGTGTTTTCAAAAATGCCCCGCACTTAAGTTTAGGATTATATTTGAAGGGCAGACACTTAAGTTGCCCCAAACAGGCCCTAAGAACTCACTGAAAATAAAGTCAACAATGTGCTTCCCCGAGAATTTCTCGTCTTAAACCATCAACATCTGGAACATAAACTCTGTTTTCATACCTCAATAAACCATCCTGATATAGCACATATTTCTCTAAACAGTCTGTCTTAACCTGATGTAGAGTTTCTGAATACCATTATCTCTGGGTGAAGAGTCCCTAATTCTGCCCTTCAAAGTTGATTACACCGTCAACTGATATAGTTGAACTATGCTATCATCACCGAAATCAACTACAGATAGATAATGTCAAGCTTTGCAGATCTTTAATTAACTACACCTGTTGAGAAATTAAATAATTCAAATTACCTGAAGCTTTCCTACTCAGTGAGTCAACAACGACATTCGTCTTGCCGGGATGATAATGATATCTAAATCATAATCTTTAATAAATTACAGCCATCTCCTCTGCCTCAAGTTCAACTCTTTCTGAATGAAGATATATTTCAAACTCTGGTGGTTAATATAAACTTTGCAACTAACTCCATACGGATGTCTCCATTTATTAAGTGCAAATATAACTGCATGAAGCTCCAAATCATGTGTGGAATAGTTCCTTTCATGATTCAATTATCGTGATGCACATGCAATGACCCTACCATACTATATAAGCACACAACCCAAACCCCTCAAAGTTGCGTCACTAAAAATCTAAAACCCATCAGAACCTGAAGAAATGGCCAAAATTGGAGCAGACATTATGTAAGTCTTCGGCTTTTTAAAAGCCTCCTCACAACAATCAGACCAATCAACCTTCACTGTCTATTGAATCAACCTTGACAATGGCATACCAATCTGTGAAAACCCCTTAACAAACCTCCTGTACTAACCAACCAGACCTAGAAAACTCCTGACCTCGGTAACAATAGTAGGTCAATCTATAATCGCTATGACCTTATTTTGTTCCACAGATATGTCGTTCCCCACTGATAACGTGCCCATGAAAAGTCATACTTTTAAGTCGAAATTCACATTTAGAAAATTTGCATAAAGTGTATTATTCTTCAAAACCTGCAATGCGGCATGTAAATGATAGACATGACCGACATCATCCCTCGAATACACCAGAATATTATCTATAAAGATGATCACAAAATTGTCCACAAACTGCTCATCGGATCCTTGAAAGTTGCTAGAGCATTTGTTAGTCCAAATGGCATCACCAACAATTTATAGTGCCCATATCTGGTCCTAAAGGCAGTATTCATTGTCATATTATCTAATCCTCAACAGCAAGTTTTCAACATCCACCGAACCTCCTCCTCTAGAAAAGAAAGGTGGTCCCATATCCTAAAATAATTTTAAATACTTATCCATCTGACCTCCTCCACTGAGCCTAGCCAGAGTTTGAGAGTTTTTAATCAACTACATTACTGCAATCAACATTTCAGTAAATGCATCAGTATTCATAGTAATTTGTGGGGGTAAATCAACTTTTACAATATCATCTCTAGTTTTGCGCCCCTAATATTTCATATTTTTGAAATAGCATAAGAAAAATTATAATTAGATACAACTTAATTTCTTGTCGATATCACCCATGAANCAAACAAAGAATTATTTGCCTGTTTCATTCTCAAGTGATACTTACCTCAAAAAAAAGTGGTGGGAAGGAGGAAGTCGACGGCTTCGGTCGAATGTGGGAGGTGTTCGGTCGAGAGAGCGGCCAGCCAAGGGAAGAGGTAAAGTCGAAGTAGGCGAGGGAGAGCTTTCGGCTGAGAGAGTGAAAGCAGTTACCTCTCGAGTGGGAGAGGGGTCGTGCGGTTGAGACAGGAAGGAGAGAGAGGGAGAGGTGAGAGAGAGTTCGCTTTGCAAAGAGGAGAGTGAAGCGGGAGAGAAAAGGGGAGGTCGATGCAGGTGAGCGCGGGAGAGTTTCTGGGCGAACGGGAGTGAAGAGCGGGTGAGGCGCCAAACTTGTCGAGAGCAGGGAAGAGGAATTCACGGTGCAGAGGGAGGAAAGGTTGAGCGAGGGAGAGCGGTGCAGAGGGTGGCGAGGTTGAGTGGGTGCGAGCAGTCTTCAGTTTGTCTGGGAGGAGGCGAGGTCGAGCGGTCAATAGAGCCTGGACAAGGATCGAATTGAGAGAGAGAGGGGGAGCGAGCGAGGGATGGTGTCGAATGCCTGGAAGAAGGGGGAGCCTAATTGTAAAGTCAAAGTTTTGATAGAGCCATTACGTGAAGCAAGTGGCGGTAGATTAATTTGTTTCAATGCGCAGAGGAAACTTAATTGGAAAAACTTAACACTAAATTATATTCAATTATTGTGGGATTAAATGATATATTTGAAATTTGAAATTTGTGAGCTGAGGTAATTAGCCCGTCTTCACCCCGCATTCAGCCCAAGTCGAACCTGAGTTGAACCTGGGTTGAGCCCAGGCCCGTTCCCCATAAATTAAAAAAAAAGTTCATCGATTTTCGTGTCGTTTGTGTGCGCACGGAACCATAGTGATATAGATGTCCTTCCTAGATAAAGTTGACGTTTCAGACACATCCGTGTGGTTTGTTTCGTGATCTGGGGTCGTCCGAACAAGTTCGTCGACGATCGAGCCAAAAAATGTATCAAATTTGATTTTATTGAATTTTGGGTTGTGACTAGGTCATTTTGAAAATTGACTCAGTTTAAATGTCGGTGCAATGTGTGAATTGTGTTGTTCGCATTGCCGAGTCATGGAGGGTTCACCTATGGTTGTTTGATCCTAAAAGAACTCCTTTTTGGGCCCTCTACATGTTAGTCCTTAGCCCTTGCAATTAAGAGTGGAGTGCACAAAAAATGAGTCAAGAATTGGCTTGAAAATATATGGAAGATGGGCTCTATTACTAGTCCGCTATGATGGTCAACAAAGAACTCTTAAAGCTAGATTATGGGTTTTAGGAGTAGGAAACTAAGAGTGGTTTTGGGGTAGCTTGTGTGTTTCACGATAAGCAGCTTATCCTGAAACGCGGCCCACGGGTCGACAGTGGGGGTCGACCCGTGGCCTGCATTTAGTGTAAAAATGAAACCACGTTTTCGGATAAAAAGTCAAAACGTGTGATCCAAACGATATCACGGTGTTTTCAAAAATGCCCCGCACTTAAATTTAGGATTATATTTGAAGGGCAGACACTTAAGTTGCCCCAAACAGGCCCAAAGAACTCACTGAAAATAAAGTCAACAATGTGCTTCCCCGAGAATTTCTCGTCTTAAACCATCAACATCTGGAACATAAACTCTGTTTTTATACCTCAACAAACCATCCTGATATGGCACATATTTCTCTAAACAGCATGTCTTAACCTGATGTAGAGTTTTTGAATATCATTATCTCTGGGTGAAGAGTCCCTAATTCTGCCCTTCAAAGTTGATTACACCGTCAACTGATATAGTTGAACTATGCTATCATCACCGAAATCAACTACAGATAGATAATGTCAAGCTTTGCAGATCTTTAATTAACTACACCTGTTGAGTAATTAAATAATTCAAATTACCTGAAGTTTTCCTACTCAGTGAGTCAACAACGACATTTGTCTTGCCGGGATGATAATGATATCTAAATCATAATCTTTAATAAATTACAGTCATCTCCTCTGCCTCAAGTTCAACTCTTTCTAAATGAAGATATATTTCAAACTCTGGTGGTTAATATAAACTTTGCAACTAACTCCATACGGATGTCTCCATTTATTAAGTGCAAATATAACTGCATGAAGCTCCAAATCATGTGTGGAATAGTTCCTTTCATGATTCAATTATCGTGATGCACATGCAATGACCCTACCAACTGTATAAGCACACACCCAAACCCCTCAAAGTTGCGTCACTAAAAACCTAAAACCCATCAGAACCTGAAGAAATGGCCAAAATTGGAGCGGACATTATGTAAGTCTTCAGCTTTTTAAAAGCCTCCTCACAACAATCAGACCAATCAACCTTCACTGTCTATTGAATCAACCTTGACAATGGTATACCAATCTGTGAAAACCCCTCAACAAGCCTCCTGTACTAACCAACCAGACCTACAAAACTCCTGACCTCGGTAACAATAGTAGGTCAATCTATAATCGCTATGACCTTATTTTGTTCCACAGATATGTCGTTCCCCACTGATAACGTGCCCATGAAAAGTCATACTTTTAAGTCGAAATTCACATTTAGAAAATTTGCATAAAGTGTATTATTCTTCAAAACCTGCAATGCGGCATGTAAATGATAGACATGACTGACATCATCCCTCGAATACACCAGAATATTATTTATAAAGATGATCACAAAATTGTCCAAAAACTGCTCATCGGATCCTTGAAAGTTGCTAGAGCATTTGTTAGTACAAATGGCATCACCAACAATTTATAGTGCCCATATCTGGTCCTAAAGGCAGTATTCACTGTCATATTATCTAATCTTCAACAGCAAGTTTTCAACATCCACCGAACCTCCTCCTCTAGAAAAGAAAGGTGGTCCCATATCCTAAAATAATTTTAAATACTTATCCATCTGACCTCCTCCACTGAGCCTAGCCAGAGTTTGAGAGTTTTTAATCAACTACATTACTGCAATCAACATTTCAGTAAATGCATCAGTATTTATAGTAATTTGCGGGGGTAAATCAACTTTTACAATATCATCTCTAGTTTTGCGCCCCTAATATTTCATATTTCTGAAATAGCATAAGAAAAATTATAATTAGATACAACTTAATTTCTTGTCGATATCACCCATGAATGATAGTAATCATCCTAATAGCTCTTTTAGATCATTATCAAACCTAATTTCACTGATATCACTTTTTTTACGACCTAGCGCAGTGCTTCAAATTAACTAAAGTGGATAATGCAGTCGGACGGCATTANAGATAGTAATCATCCTAATAGCACTTTTAGATCATTATCAAACCTAATTTCACTAATATCACTTTTTTTACGACCTAGCGCAGTGCTTCAAATTAACTAAAGTGGATAATGCAGTCGGACGGCATTAACATCTGACTAGCCACATTTTTAAAACTTCCAACATATATAAAAGAGTTGTTAATAATCGACGATTATGATAAAGAAATTTAAATCATCCAACAATAATAAAAAATTTGTTAAAAAAATCTCAATCAACACAATCATATATGTCTATCCAAAAGAATCTGTGCAAAAATTGAATTTTAACAAAAGTCAAACCTTTTGAATTTTAAAAGACATGTTTATTGTCCATGAGACATATTCCTTCATAAAAGAACTTTCCAAAATGTCNCAAAAATTTGTTAGAAAAATCTCAATCAACACAATCATATATGTCTATCTAAAAGAATCTGTGCAAAAATTGAATTTTAACAAAAGTTAAATCTTTTGAATTTTAAAAGACATGTTTATTGTCCATGAGACATATTCCTTCATAAAAGAACTTTCCAAAATGTCTAGATGCAATGAATCACTCCATGGGGCATTTAGAACATGTGGACCCTTCAAAATTCGCGCAAAATTTGTCCTGAACCGCCCTAATTCATAAAAAATCATCTTTGGCGCCTCAGCCGCTGACTTTAGCATTTCAGACCCCAAGTTGCTTAAGATCACGTTGTTTTGGGTTCAGGCGCTTCAAGCACCACCGCTTTGTAAAATGGCGCTTCGGGCGCCAGCTCTCTGTAAAGTGGCGCTTCAGGCGCCAGATTCACAAAATTCGNAAACCGCCCTAATTCATAAAAAATCATCTTTGGCGCCTTAGACGTTGATTCAGGCATTTCGGGCCCCAAGTTGCTTAAGATCACGTTGTTTTGGGTTCAAGCGCTTCAAGCACCACCTCTTTGTAAAATGGCGCTTCGGGCGCCAGCTCTCTGTAAAGTGGCGCTTCAGGCGCCAGATTCACAAAATTCGCTATTTTCGCTCCAAATTTCATCTTTTTTACCACTTTTGCTTGTCCCAAATGCTTAAAATTGATATCCTGCAATAAAAATATGAAAATAACATTCTTTAAAGTGTCATATCACCAAAAATATGTATAAAATGTATACTTAAACTAGCACATTATTATGGTGCATCAGTAGTCCTTATGATTTAATTTAGCTTTAATTTCATATAAATTTTAAATAATTAAAAATATACATTCATCCATTTGTTATTTTTTTGCTCACATCCCTTATACCATTTCAAATTTTCCAATTTTAATTTCATGAATGAAGTACTGGNTTGGTGTATCAGTAGTCCTTATGATTTAATTTAGCTTTAATTTCATATAAATTTTAAATAATTAAAAATGTACATTCATCCATCTGTTATTTTTTTGCTCACATCCCTTATACCATTTCAAATTTTCCAATTTTAATTTCATGAATGAAGTACTGGTTTTAAATATTTTATTATAATTATTCATTTAATTAAATATTAATTTAACGCATAAAAGAAAAAAATCACTCACATTTAAATTTAAAATACTTCTGAAAAGTTTAACTCATTTCACTTCACAACACCTAAACCAATTAAATGTGAATATAACAATAAGAATTACATACTAAAAAAAAGTCATATTTAAATATAAAAGATTTATTAAACGCTAACCACTTTTAACTTTAGGATTCTTTGTCTTCCTTAACTTTAGGATTTTTTGTCTTCCTTAAATCCCAAGGATTTATCGAATTCTTCACACCTCTTAAGGTTTGTTTGAGGCAGCTGCAGCTTATTAAAAAACATTTGTAAAGTTGCTAAAAGAATAATTTGATATTCAAAAAACTGCGATGGGTATTATAATTTTTTTTTTTTTGAAAAAAACTGAACGCGACTAGAAAGTTGCACTGCACCTTAACCAGAACCGGTGGGAAAACGCATATTTCAGAAAAAGCTTATTGAAAAAACTATCAAAACATAGTTTACCTAAACAACCACAACAGCGGTGTGGTGCCGCGCCGCGCCGCGTCGCCGCCGCACGGCTGCCCCAACAAAAATAAAGCCTTAATCCCACTATTTGAAGTGGCTACATGAATCCTTGTTCTCCATTGTGTCATATTTAGTGTTATATTTCCATTAGTTCTAATAAATTAAGATCATTTTTTATACAATAAGCCCAAGTTTTCCTAGGTCTACCTCTACATTCCTTAACATAAATCGAATCTACAACATCTATACTCATAATCGGATCTTCAGATGGTCGACATTTAATGTGTTCAAACCATCTAAGACGACTCTCTCTAAATTTCTTATTCACTGGAGCTACACTAACCCTATCACGGATATATGCCTTTCGCATTTTGTCTCTAAGTGTAAAGCCACTCATCCACCTAATCATTCTCATCTCGACAGCACTTAACTTAGTATTATGNCTGTAAAGTTGCTAAAAGAATAATTTGATGTTCAAAAAACTGCGATGGATATTATAATTTTTTTTTTTTTGAAAAAACCTGAACACGACTAGAAAGTTGCACTGCACCTAACCAGAACCGATGGGAAAACGCATATTTCAGAAAAAGCTTTTTGAAAAAACTATCAAAACATAGTTCACCTAAACAACCACAACTGCGGTGTGGTGCCACGTCGCGCCGCGCCGCTGCTGCACCGCTGCCCCAACAACAATAAAGCCTTAATCCCACTATTTGAAGTGGCTACACGAATCCTTGTACTCCATTGTGTCATATTTAGTGTTATTTTCCATTAGTTCTAATAAATTAAGATCATTTTTTATACAATAAGCCCAAGTCTTCCTAGGTCTACCTCTACCTTCNTTTTTCTTATTAGCACCTGCAATATTTCAGAATTAAGATTCAAATCAGAACCTTCAACAGGTATGTCCTTTTTTTATGTATTAAATGTTTTCTTTCACCCTTTATTTTTCAATTTTTCATTTAAAATCTCTTAAAAAATTTAAGTTTAGGGGGAAGAAAATTTTCTTTTTAAAAGAAAAGAGACTTCATTTTATTTGTCCTCAATTAGTTATATTTTCAAAATATTTTAAAAAATTTAACATGACCTTTAATATTAGAGGGTAACATTAGATAACTATGTTATGTTTCTAAATATACAGTAAACTTAAGTAAAAATTTTTAAAAAATAAATGTTAAAGTCTTTACTTGAGGACAAGTAACATATTTAGTAAACTTAAGTATTTAGCGGACTAAGATATAAAAATCTAGAAGTTAAAGTCTTTACCATAAGTCATATTTTTATGTAGTAAATGAGTTACTTGAGGACAAGTAACATTTAAGTTTGGGGGATTTTGATACACCAAAAATATATGCATTCTTAAACCCATATTTTATACTCATTTTTTGGTGATATTGCACTTTAATGAAAAGTATTTTTATATTTTATTACAAGTTGATTTTTAGGACTTGGAGCAAAGAGGAAGCAAAAATGATGAAATTTGGAGTCAAAATGAAAAATTTAAAAAAATTAGTTCAGCCAAGACTGGGCACCGACGGCGCTATTTGATAGAGAAGACAAATTAATTAAATGGCCTCTGGCGCCGACGGCGCGGGAATGGGGGCTGACAGCGCCAGTGTCGGGGCAGACCCTGTTTCTAGGAGATTCGATGAATTTGACCGCTTTTTGAAGAGTTTTTTTATGCACATATTGGAGAACCGACCCTAAGCTTTATTTAGGGCCGAAATTTGATCAGAAACCCCCCTCTTCGCACCATTTAGCATTCTTCCACTCACTCAGTTTTCCTCTTCGCACGTCTACACTCCACGTCATTCCACACTATTAGTTAGTTATTGTCTTTATAGTTTGAGTTTTTGTAGTGAGTTTAAGTGTGAATTCTTCTCTAAGAAGTGTTGGAGAGGAAGAGAAGCGAGAGATTTCTTCATCCTACATTTCCTAGGAGAGGCTACAAGGGATTTGTTTTGAGAAAGAGTTTCAGATAAGTGTTATTTGTTTANCGCGAGCTCTTCCGCAAGCAGAAGAAGCCATGCTCGAGCTTGCCTCCTCCCTTCTTGATCGACAGAGCCCCCGCTCCTCTCTCCCACTTGCCTCGTCTATTCTGCACGGAAGTAGCCCTAAAGGAACTCCTCCCCCTTTTAGCTGTCTTCTTCCCTAAAGGTTATGAGATTCGTCGGTACAGGTTCTACCTCCTTGCTTTAATTTTGTTTTCGGATACCTTAATCGAAACTTTTAAAGTCTATTTTAAAGTTGGAGAAGAGAGGGGACTTAAAAAGCGGTAGGAGGTCATCTTTACTGGTTTGCAAAATTTGGAATTAAATCTTGCTAAAATCCTGCTACCAAACCGCCTCTTGGGGTTTTATGCCAAGCGAGCCAATGTGAGGGTTTGATAAATGATCCAGAAGCAATTGCTGTTATAGCCTAATATTTGTGTAGATTCTTTGATCTTGATAGATTGTTGGGTCATATCAAAGCCTCTGTCGGTTGATCATTATTGCTTTTGTTGCTTTCCATTGGTGCAAAGACTTTGAAACAGCAGATCAAAGCATTCGGTTTACTTGTAAAAGGTTTTAGGATGGGGTAGATTTATTGATACTCTTACAGAAGGAGCACAAAGTTTCTTTCTTGTCTAAGGTTGTGAACTTACCCTTGTTGAGCGGACTTGATGACTTACTTAAACAATTTGAAGCAACTATCTTGAAATTCAGAAGGAAGATTTACATACATACCACTTAACTTTTATGTGTTTACATATCTAACACCCAAACTTCAATGTTTACACACATACCACTCAAATTCTTCCTAGCACATAGCAAATATCACCATTTTAACTTTTTAAAATACACATGTTCATGCTTAGGTAAGTTGTTATTGTTGTGTTGGAGAGGGACATGTAAATTCGTGAGGATTAAGTGGTCTGTATTTAATTGTCATTCATTTAAATCATGCGGGAATTAACCTCATTCCTTCTAAGGAGTGGTTTCATTTTTCAAAGCCTGAGTGCTTTAGGGGGGATCCAAGTAAAGTCTGCTACTTAGGGTAGAAGAAGTTACAGAAAATGAAATTGAATTCTCTTACTTTTCTAATTGATTGCACCTTTTAGCCTATGATCAGACATGTTCAACTATATTTGTGTTGTTGTTGCTTCCCGGAGTGTTCTGCTATTTTTTAGGGGTTTTGTGCCGCATCTAAAGTGTTGTTTGTTGGCTTTAGGGGTGTTGTAAGATATTGGAAAATACTTAAAAGTGTTGTTTGATCTTTCAAATTGTTGTTTGGGTTTGTTCTTTCAAATTGCTGTTTGAGTTTGTAGCAGGCCATAAAAGTGTTGTTTGATCTTTGAAATTGCTGTTTGTGTTCTTAGGAAGCTATACAAGTAATGTTTGGTGTTTAAAATTGCTGTTTAGAGTCACTGAGAACTGTAGAAGTGCTAATTGGAAACTGATCTTTGCTATAATTGTCTGCTTCAAAGCTGCTAATTACCGTAGAAGTGTTGTTCGGGGTTTAGAATTACTGTAAGTGGTTGTTTAGAAGCTGTTAATCACTGTAGAGGTGTTGTCCATTGTCATATAGGTGTTGGGAGAGCTGTAAGAGAGTTGTACGATGTCGTTTAGGTTTCATGGCTGCTGCCCGGAGTCACGGGAAGCCGTAGGATTGCTGTCAGGAGTTGTAGAAAACCTTAGGATCACCTGTTTGAAGTTCCTAGCCGTTGTTACAACTTATTCTACTATTTACTGTTTTCTTCTTTTCTCTGCAATTTATTTAAATTTCCTACAAATTATATTGTATTTTGTGAGTTAAACAAGCAACAGGGATAACAATAACAGATACGTCACGTACACACGTACATTTTATTTGTTGTTATTTTATCATTGCAATTAACTATTGCTCTAATACATTATGCAAGTACTTAATACAATTTCACTTTCAAAACAAAAATATTTTTTCAAAATTAAACAACATTTTCAAAAAGAAAAAACATAACACGTTCTTTCGAATTCACGGGAGTCCCTCGGAGGAAGTAACCCACGGTTGCTAAAGAGATCTCCCCGGTTTAAATGGGTTTCACAACTCGTTTAAATTAAGTACAAAAGAAAATAATGATATCGGAATGAGGGAACCGTGGGATCCTAACCGGTATCGCTCTAATCAACTTGAACCCCCCAATGACAACCAAACTGAGAAATTGAAACACACCTGGTAAAACTGTTTGACCTTTGGACTTTAGAATTGTTACTTCAACGAGGAACCCGGAGTAACTTCGTGGGCAGCACGACAATGAGTTTGGAGCGGATTATAAGTGGAGGTGATCGTCATTCTACAACAGCTAAATGAGTCTACACCAACTAAACTTTCCTAGTTTAAACAACCCATAGGACTTTGAGGTAGCTCGTCTAGCGCGACGTAATTCCTCTCCCTCTTTTAGGCTCCTACACAGTCATACTGAGCAGTATAAGTCCTAACTCGCCTTAGGTTCCGAGGTTCTCATCCAGAACGACGTAAAACTTCTTACCTCTGCGGGCTATTTACATAACCAGTTATTATGTATATGTAAGTCCCAAATAATAAAATTGGCAAGATTGAACAATTGAATAACATCATCTCTAAAATTGCAGCCACACAGTAGGATAATTTGGGAAGCCACTGAGGGTTCTTCTCAAGATCTGCGACATCCCCTATCTTTTCTTTTCTTTAGATTCCTGAAATAACTGTTCCTATTTGAGTCGCTCTCACTTGTTTGTCCACGTTCTATCGTGAAAACCTAAACATTAGAATCTTAAAGACTAATACCTCTAATCATTATCGAGAGTTTTCTCAATTGACCCCAGTCATTTGAGATATAATTAACTATAGGGGTTTGCCTTTATAGGGAACTCAGAACCCAGGTAAAATAAACCCTATTTAATCTTTGTATTAGATAAGAGAACTTGTCGGTCATACATAAAACGTTCACAGACCAAACGGATGTCACAAATCTCTTAATTTGCAGGATTGGGTCTATCGTCGAGATCTACACTTATCTTTCGAGAGGGTATAGTATTCGCGGTATTGGGCATGATTATGCAAACTATCGGACTAATGAGATCCATTTGGTTTCATTTTTCAAAAATTAAAACATACTACTTTTAAAACTCAAACTATATATCTATTATATTAAATTATTAAATTCAAAAACTATTTTCATATTCATATTTTCAAATAATCAACGAAAAGTTGGCCGACAACCACTAGTGGTTTAGCTCACCCTGCACTGATCTTCACGCTATGTGAACAGGCAGGAGTTAATTATAGAGCAGATGAGGAGAGGATTGAACCTCTAAAACCTATTGAGTCTGCCAATATAAAGACTTCTGAATCTTATGTTGGATGAAAATCTGGAAGTAGGACCAGGGGTATTCCTTCTACTTCAAATACTTCTATCCAGGAACTTATGGAGCAGGTGATGATCCAACAGGGAGATATCTGGAGAATGGATAGTAGAATGGAAAATATAGAGGCCAGAAATGCTCACAATGATGATTCGATAAGACAAAAATTCGAATATCATGTTGTTTATTTTATTGTTAAGACTGTTTGTGGACTGTGATACTTTATTTTAATTGTATGATGTGTTGTGAACTGTAGATTTGTGAAGCTGCTGGAAGTTATTTGTTTTAGTGCTTTGTTGGATTTATTTGTAGTTAACTCTTTCTCAACAAATTTTTATATGTATTATGTGTTATTTAATGTTTTAATTCTTGTAGTTTTTCTTATTAGCACCTGCAATATTTCAGAATTAAGATTCAAATCAGAACCTTCAACAGGTATGTCCTTTTTTTATGTATTAAATGTTTTCTTTCACCCTTTATTTTTCAATTTTTCATTTAAAATCTCTTAAAAAATTTAAGTTTAGGGGGAAGAAAATTTTCTTTTTAAAAGAAAAGAGACTTCATTTTATTTGTCCTCAATTAGTTATATTTTCAAAATATTTTAAAAAATTTAACATGACCTTTAATATTAGAGGGTAACATTAGATAACTATGTTATGTTTCTAAATATACAGTAAACTTAAGTAAAAATTTTTAAAAAATAAATGTTAAAGTCTTTACTTGAGGACAAGTAACATATTTAGTAAACTTAAGTATTTAGCGGACTAAGATATAAAAATCTAGAAGTTAAAGTCTTTACCATAAGTCATATTTTTATGTAGTAAANAACAAGAGTAACAATTATTTAGCCAAAGCACATGCAATTGAAGTGCATGATCAAATGGGGGCCAAAAAATTGGGTAATTAGTAAAGCTAATCAGGAGAAAATTTATCAGAATCATAATGATACGAACTATGGTTACATTATCCAGTTACAGAAGAAGACATCATTAAGACATAATATATGCATACAAGTTTATGGAAATTTCTTAAAACCTAGGCTTCAGTTGCTATATGATGAGCAAGCATGCATTTACAAATTTTACACGTCTGTTAATTTAATTTAATGCGCAAATGAAAGACAAAGTTATAGTTAAACAAACTTAAGACATGCATATATCTGTGAATAATACCTACATACATACTCAAAGACTAGTACATTGAAGTTGTCCGACATGATAGTAAGAGAATAGTCATATATCTAAGAAAAGTGTTGAATAAGAATACAGCACCACTCAATGTGTCCCCGAAATTTAAACATCACAATCACTATACAACAGGGGCCTGCGGCAATTATTAAATAGATGGAAATCCAACCGAGTAAACTTTTGTTCGAACCTATTGTTTCAGAAAGTTGGCTAAATTAATCCAACAATGCTACAAAGAGGTCATCGATTAATTAGCAAGTGGCAAACCTTACCTGAAGAAATAAATCCGTGTGCGTTTTTCCGTCATAAAGAACTACTGTGGCTTGAACACCTATACTTTGAAGTGCTTCGGCAAAAGTGGTGCTGTGCAAAAAGTTGAGATCAATAACTGGTTTAATAAAGCTTAGACTTAAATAAACAGATTTTTCCTTAAAAGGTGATAGAGAAAGCAATTTCCAATGTTGGAGGAAAGAAACAAAGATAAATAAAATGATGTGCTGAATTAAGTATATAATGCAAAAGTGGAATAGATGAAAACTAAAAGGGAAATTCAAGGAAGTTCACTTCATCGTAGTTAAAAATGAATGTAAAAATCACATTCATACAAAACTTACAACCGACAGGACCATGTACATGCTTCTTATATCATGTATCAATCGTGAACACATAAATAAGAGGCTCTAATACAACTAAAAATACAACTAAAAATATCCACTAAGAACACATTGGCATGCATCAACCTGGATAAGAATGGGAAATAGAAGCATCTTATCCACAAGATCAAACAACCCCAACAGATTAGTGTGTTAGTTGATGTATCGTCCCATCCTATTTTAAGATTTCTTGTTTTTTATAGAATTACACAACAAACTATTTCTATGTTCAACGTTGTGGGTGTGCTCCATTAATTACCTAAGGGGTTAATTATTTTATGAATTTCAACATAATGTGATTTACTTGAGGTACCATAAATGAGAAGCTAAGAACTGCATATAAATGATTTTAAATTCATTAAATAAATGTTTAGGAATAGGATATGGCACTGCTTAGACAGGTAGCTCAATTGATTTTCAAACAAATTCACATTTTAAGTTACATATAGAAATCAAAAGGCATTACCATGTTCAAAATGATGTCAGTGCAGTTAGGCTCCAAAGTGTATAGATGCTTATCTGAGCAGTTTTCTGTAATAAACGTATTGCAGCTCCAGAAAACAAAATGCAACAGAATTTGTTTTTNCGCCAATTAAATTGTTAAAATATGTTGTGAAACATATGATCCAGGATGTGGAATATGAGTTCTACAACAGAGTGAGAATCACAATTAAGTCCATGAAAGAGTATTTCGTTCATGGAATTAAGTGCAAATAAATAAAAAAATATATTTTGTTGGGTGTAGAATTGGAAATTATTTAGGGTGACATACTAAAAATCCTTAATTCGATCTTAGTGTTTAAAAACTAAAGCGAGAGTTAGTCTTCAGGAGAAGGAAAGTGGGAGCTCTGGAATGGGAGTTAGTATCCTCTTAGTCTAGCCACGGATTTAGGGACTAAACCTAAGATTAGCCAATGATTTTCTATAACACTGAATCAAGAATATTTAGGGACTAAACCTAAGATTAGCTAATGATTTTCTATAACACTGAATCAGGGTAGAGAATTAAAAATTACTCCTATTTGATACAATATAATATTTAATGTATCTCATTCCTTTACATTATCCAACTCACTACATAAGAATAATAGTTTTGAAAACTAATTTAAACAATTTATCTCATCTCATTTCACCAAAAAGCTCATTATAGTGGGAAAGATGTTTTATAATATAAGAAATCTTCACCACATAAACATGTTTAGTAGTTACTGTTTTAAACTCTGCAGTTAAGTTTTGCTAGTAGTTAATTTAGTTTGGTTAGTATCTTACACATTGAAGATTAGTGACAGTAATTTCGTTTGATTTTTGTGAATTTTCTAGTTAATTTATCATTTCAAATTTAAACCTTCCTCGTGGGACCGATATTTGAGACTTAAACAGAAAGTCTTATATTACTTGATAATGATAGGTATACTTGTGTAGAATCTCAATCTCAAGTGCTTAAAGTTATTATTAATAAAATACCACATCAAGTTTTTGGCACCGTTGTAAGGCAAAGTGAACTTTATAAATTTTACACAACTATATTTCATCGGGATCACTCCACTTCTTCAAGAAGTATCCGGTGTAGCGGCAGCTCATACTTCACATATTGTAGAACCTATTGTGGGTACTAATGTTGGTAATCCTTCTGCTTCTATTCTGCCCCATCAGGCAGATTCTTCGGAGGAATGGCAGGTTTACACTTCAAGGAGGAAGAAGAAGAATGGAGATCTACTAAAGCTCAGGAGTCTTATGGATGATACTTTGGTTACTACGACTAATGGTCAGCACCTTACCAATCTACTAGCTGAATCCCTACCGAGAACTAGAGCCAAAGGCAAGACTAGATTGGGATGACCCACACATTTTCAGCGCTCGGATGATTTTTGGGTTACTTTTTATTTCTATATGTACCCATCTTTTACATTTTTTTGTGTGTTGTACCGTGTGGGTTTGGTGTTTAGACCCACTCATACAAACCTATCTATATCTTTATCTTTAATATATCAGCCTTTGGGCTTTTTCAAAAAAAAAAAAAAGAATATATAAATATATATCATAAAGTGTTAAAATAGTGTCTGAACTATTTTCATGGGGTAATTTTAGTCTCAAAGTCTAAAAAGTATCAAATTATTTCCCAGATTCTTTTAATATAAAATGAAATGTTCACGAAGGAGAAATAGTTCTAGTCTGGGAGTAAATTGACAAATTTATAGACACTAGGATTAAAATCACTCTCCAACAAAGAGTTAGGGGGTGTTTTTATACCTCCTCACCGTCGGATACAGCCATCGGAAGAGAAGAGCGTCTCAATGGCAGCAAACTGAAATCTAGAATCAAAAAACACTAGTTACCCCTAGGCAAAACATAGCATATATATAATAAGAATTGGAAGGGATTGGAATTTGGAAAGNTAAGGAGGATAAGTTCTAGTTTGGGAGTAAATTGACAAATTTATAGACACTAGGATTAAAATCACTCTCCAACAAAGAGTTAGGGGGTGTTTTTATACCTCCTCGCCATCGAATACAGCCATCGGAAGAGAAGATCGTCTCAATGGCAGCAAACTGAAATCTAGAATCAAAAAACACTACTTACCCCTAGGCAAAATATAGCATATATATAATAAGAATTGGAAGGGATTGGAATTTGGAAAGGAATAGAATTGAAAGATGGTAGATGATGTAGGGAATGGAATAGGAAGAACTCTCTATGGAAAGAAGTGGAATAAGATAAGAGACAGGGAAAGGAAGGAATTAGAAAGCCAAGGAATAAATTCGGAAGATGGGAATTGAATAGGAAATCAGGGAAGGNAATGTAGGGAATGGAATAGGAAGAACTCTCTATGGAAAGAAGTGGAATAAGAAAAGAGACAGGGAAAGGAAGGAATTAGAAAACCAAGGAATAAATTCGGAAGATGGGAATTGAATAGGAAATCAGGGAATGAAGTGTGGTAACTCCCGTTCCTTATGAAGCTAGGTAGGCCAGTCCAACAAAGGAGTTGACCAATTATTTTGTCCCACTCGGCTAGGGCACTAAGNGAAGTGTGGTAACTCCCGTTCCGTATGAAGCTAGGTAGGCCAGTCCAACAAAGGAGTTGACCAATTATTTTGTCCCACTCGGCTAGGGCACTAAGCACCGCATAATAAAATGATAGTGTTGCCTCTAGATGATGTCGGTGGTGTGAAAGGTGAATAAGTGTGTTAGATAATCTCACTCCTTAAAAGGTGAAGGAACATGCACTAAACCCTATTTTCCTATTATTAGGAAATTGTTTGTATGTTTGACATATGATGGATAAATTTATCATATAGTCAAATGACCCCTGAATCTTATAAGATATAGGAAANAATTGATCTCTAATAGCATGATTTTTAATGACCATATCATAATCATGAAATCAACTTCTAAAAACACGAACTTTAAGTCTTTATGCTCCATATGTAGATCCATAATATGTTGAAGGACCATTTAAGGTAATTTTACTCATTCAAGCAATAAGATGCTTGAAATCCCTAAGATTCATCCTTGGTCTATATCTCATCATTTATCATAATTGATTCCATTGAAAGTAAGTCAAAGAACCCAAAGATAGTGAATAAAAGGAGAATCCAATAATAGGAATAAGGTTGTAAGTGAGAAACTCTAATATTAGAGACAAAATGTTAGAAAAAAACATAAACTTTCTCAAAAAACATATAGAAAATAAAGTAATGGAGAAAAATACTTTAAGAATTTTAATTGTTGTTTTTTTCTACAAAAAGGATGTATACATACCTCCAAAAGGAATTATAAAATAGGGATAAATAAAAAAAAAAGAAGTGTAACGGGGGGTGGCCCAGGTGGGGCCTTTGTTGGGGTTGTTGGAATAAGGGATCATGGGAAGGGATTCAGTGGGGTTTTTACAATAAAAAGGGAACAACAACCCTATAGGAAAGCACATGAATTGCAATCCGAGTGCTATAAAGAAATTGATCCAATAGTATAAGGCCTTGATACATGTGCCTTAAACTATAGGCTTTGACTGGAGAATGAGTAGCCTTCATGATGGAAGAGAGAGGGAGGGGGAGAACAAGGTTAATACTATGGTAGCCGAACATCATAATAGAAGTTCAACAACTACCTCATGTTAAACTAAATTATGAGGTTGTTACATAAGTTAATAATAATTTCCCTAATCATATCTTAACGGTGAACACCAATTTTCTCTACTTCAGTCATGAAAATTGAAATAAAGATTGAAATAGAAACTATGTTGTCTAGTTTCAAATCAGTGAAATAAGCAATTTGAGATTGTAACTCGCATCAGCATCAACAACATTAGTGTTGAAAAATTATAAAGTTGAAGCATAAGTTCAAATTGGAAAATAAATGCATGGTAGACCGACATTAGAAAGCAATTTGACTACCATGGATCTGATATTGCTGGTTCAATCTTATGAGACAAACAAGAGTAACAATTATTTAGCCAAAGCACATGCAATTGAAGTGCATGATCAAATGGGGGCCAAAAAATTGGGTAATTAGTAAAGCTAATCAGGAGAAAATTTATCAGAATCATAATGATACGAACTATGGTTACATTATCCAGTTACAGAAGAAGACATCATTAAGACATAATATATGCATACAAGTTTATGGAAATTTCTTAAAACCTAGGCTTCAGTTGCTATATGATGAGCAAGCATGCATTTACAAATTTTACACGTCTGTTAATTTAATTTAATGCGCAAATGAAAGACAAAGTTATAGTTAAACAAACTTAAGACATGCATATATCTGTGAATAATACCTACATACATACTCAAAGACTAGTACATTGAAGTTGTCCGACATGATAGTAAGAGAATAGTCATATATCTAAGAAAAGTGTTGAATAAGAATACAGCACCACTCAATGTGTCCCCGAAATTTAAACATCACAATCACTATACAACAGGGGCCTGCGGCAATTATTAAATAGATGGAAATCCAACCGAGTAAACTTTTGTTCGAACCTATTGTTTCAGAAAGTTGGCTAAATTAATCCAACAATGCTACAAAGAGGTCATCGATTAATTAGCAAGTGGCAAACCTTACCTGAAGAAATAAATCCGTGTGCGTTTTTCCGTCATAAAGAACTACTGTGGCTTGAACACCTATACTTTGAAGTGCTTCGGCAAAAGTGGTGCTGTGCAAAAAGTTGAGATCAATAACTGGTTTAATAAAGCTTAGACTTAAATAAACAGATTTTTCCTTAAAAGGTGATAGAGAAAGCAATTTCCAATGTTGGAGGAAAGAAACAAAGATAAATAAAATGATGTGCTGAATTAAGTATATAATGCAAAAGTGGAATAGATGAAAACTAAAAGGGAAATTCAAGGAAGTTCACTTCATCGTAGTTAAAAATGAATGTAAAAATCACATTCATACAAAACTTACAACCGACAGGACCATGTACATGCTTCTTATATCATGTATCAATCGTGAACACATAAATAAGAGGCTCTAATACAACTAAAAATACAACTAAAAATATCCACTAAGAACACATTGGCATGCATCAACCTGGATAAGAATGGGAAATAGAAGCATCTTATCCACAAGATCAAACAACCCCAACAGATTAGTGTGTTAGTTGATGTATCGTCCCATCCTATTTTAAGATTTCTTGTTTTCGATAGAATTACACAACAAACTATTTCTATCTTCAACGTTGTGGGTGTGCTCCATTAATTACCTAAGGGGTTAATTAGTTTATGAATTTCAACAAAATGTGATTTACTTGAGGTACCATAAATGAGAAGCTAAGAACTGCATATAAATGATTTTAAATTCATTAAATAAATGTTTAGGAATAGGATATGGCACTGCTTAGACAGGTAGCTCAATTGATTTTCAAACAAATTCACATTTTAAGTTACATATAGAAATCAAAAGGCATTACCATGTTCAAAATGATGTCAGTGCAGTTAGGCTCCAAAGTGTATAGATGCTTATCTGAGCAGTTTTCTGTAATAAACGTATTGCAGCTCCAGAAAACAAAATGCAACAGAATTTGTTTTTTATATTTTTAATAAATCATCAGCTTGTTCTAAAACGAGGACAGATCATACCAATTGTTAAATCACTATATAATTTTTAGTTTTTAGGTACAAAGCATGGTAAAGAATGTTCAGAATCCGGATATGGAAAAATAAAATTATAAAACATTTGCCGAAAATTTTCTAATAGTACATCCGACCCATGCCTCAGGCATAACATTACATGGTCTAGGGAGGGGACTGAAGTATGTTATGTTAGCCTCAATCCGCAGAAACGATGTTTCCATGGTTTGAACATGTGACCCCCATGTCTCATTGTAAGCAATCTAACTATTGCTCCAAGCCCACCAACAATTTTGACGCTTATGAAAAACTAAAAAATTGTTCCAACATTCAAAATAAAATAAAGAACTTCTAATGTTGACTACATATTAAACAATTTAGAGTAAGCTCTTTGATTCTTTGGTTTTCAGGTCCTTTCTATGATCAATTTTACGAATATACAGAACTTGGCTAAATCATACATCCTCTTCAGCAGCCTGCTAATATATCATTGACTAGAGAGAATCTAATATATTAATCCACATAGTAATCTTAAATTAAAATACAGGTAGATCTAACCTAGCATCTGATGGTATAGAATAATCACTTTTTCCATGAAACAGTATTATGGGAGGCAGCGGTGGAACATCCGATCTGTTAATCAAGTTCCTCACAACAATTTCAGGTGAAAAATGCGGCAAGGATTGCTCCCCTTCCATTATGCTACAATAAAGAAATCCAAGAGGTTAAAAGATCTCCAAAGCAATTTAAAATAAGAAAATTACAAGTGAAAGCTCATATTGTAAAATATGAAAATAAATACCTGAGGAAAATAGAGCGGTATAGGCCACGCCTATCGAAATGATCAACTAAGTTGAGCATATTGTACCTAATTATTAGAATTTTTTAATGTGTTAACAAAGATAACAAATGCCTTCTGAAATCGTAATATATAACAAAGATGGATATCAAAGAACTCAAAGAGGAAAAAACTAGAGCATTAAGTCCTATAGCACCAGCATTAGTTACTGCCCACGTGCATGCTATATAAGAATAGATTTAAACCCAAGAAAGCGGGTTGGAAGCTCATAGTCATCATTAGTAATAACTATCCTCAAACCTTCTCAGGTTTGAAGATTCATACCTAGCTTCTGAAACATCATCATTCATTTTGCAAAACCTGGGTAACTATTATAATTTTTAATGTGTTCAAATTAAGTATATAAGTCTATTGAATGTCACATGCACAAATAGTGATAAAAAATGTGGCAGCAGCTGCAAGTCCTATGTTTGTCGTGCAGGATCCATTTCATAAAAGCAATTTATTTACCGAAAAATCTTGTATTTCAAAATTATTTTTCAGTAACTGCACTAGTTCAAAGCATTGCAATTTTTCTGATAACTGTAGATCTTGATACTAATATAGCCAAGGAAGTTATTCCAAGCAATTTGAGCATGGTTAACCAATCAAACAAGCCAAATCGGTAGACCAAAAAAAACATTAGGTCAGTGTACGATCAACCATATAAGCCAAATGCAAACCCAAACTAATGTAGGACATGATTGCTTAATGCAAAGCAGGATTACGCGATCTCTCGTGATTGCGGTATCGGATGGACGGGGATTCTGTCCCAATTGCACTGTAGCAGCATTTTTCCCGCCTGTTGCAGCCTCCAACCCTTACTGGCCTTTGTTATAGGATAGCCCAAGAAGCTATTCGAAGCAATCTGAGCATGGTTAGCCAATCAACCAAGACAAATTAGTAGATCAAAAAAAACATTATGGCACGGTAGGATCAAGCATATCAAGCAAAATGCAAACCCAAACTGATGCACATCGTGATTGCGGATAGCAAAACAGGATTCCACTATCTCCCGTGATTGCGGGATCAGACAAGTGGGGATTCCATCCTGATAGCACTGTAGCATGAGTTTTCCCGCCTGCTCCTGCCGCCAAACCCTACTTGATTTGAATAGAATTTGGTTTTATTCTGCGTGGAACTATTTATATATTGTTATTTTTTTTATTTTAGGACTTTGCTTTGTATATTTTGAGATTGTATTATCTGATTTGGGCTCTAACGCGATATCCCTATTCATTTTGCAAGTGATGTGTTTGTAACTTGTTCAAGAATAGGAGATGAATCTCCCTTGGCAACCATGCCTCGTCAAAGCTGGAATTTCATGGTTTTCTGCTGTTTTCAGCCTAGACTGCCGCTGAATGCCTCCTGTCATCGTTGAGCATGCATATTCTCATTCTCTTACTATTCTACAAGCATCTCCCCACTAGATCCCCCTCTTAAATGCCTTCTAGGACCCTAGAACGGTGTCAAAAACTCAAGCCAAATTCAAACCCAACCTTAGACCAAGCTAAGCCCAAATGGTTCGTTGGATCCATGGAGTACAAGAGGCTACCTGACAGCAGAAAGCTACAAATTAAAATCAAGGGGGGCTAAAGTCACATTCCAAATTACAACACTAATTCTTTCATGTTTAGGAACTTCTCAATATATACGTGATTAATTCATCAATTCATGGCTGCAATGAATCATAATTCCCTGCACTAAATGTCTCTTATTTTCATGTTTTATACGTTTATAGCATGTTATGTAATGTGTAGTGGACATGTACTGGATTATATAAGAGTATTCACGTTATTTTTTTCTGTTCATAAAATAAAACTTCGGGTTTTTTTTTTTCCTAACCTTGATGTTGTTCACACTATATTGTTGACTTTCAAAAAGGAGTAAGAAACACCAGGGAGAAACACCAGGGAGAATAACTAGGCGTGACTTGTATAGTTTTGCATTTTATAATTTTGGGAACTTGTATAGACTTCTGGGTACATGCTTTTATTATGTTGGATTTAGCAGCTCTGTATAGATACATATATTTAATGAAATGATTTCCACACTTTTAAGTGCAGGTCCATCTGAATGAATTATGAAATAAAATGTATCAAGTATGTTTGCCACGATTTAATTAGACAGTGTAACAATGACACTTTTAAGTGCAGTTCATCACCCATTGGGTCCTAATTCTTCAAGTCAGGATAGGCGCGGGTGAAAATTTAGTTTGACTGAATCTTGTGACATTGTCACACCTTAACCGACCTAAAAGCATGGCTATTAGATAAAAAGGATGATGGAAGCACGTTGAATTTAACAATAAGAATGAGATTAAATATAAATTAATTTATATAGTCATAAGTTGATGAATCTAATGTAACTCCCAAAATTTAAGAAACTAGGTAAGTGTTTGGCAATTTTAGAATGTATGTTAAAATTTGCATCTCTCGAAATTAAATTTAAGCAATTTTATAAAATTTTACGCATTGAATCGATCAATTTGATATGTAGCACCGAGCATGAATTTTGAATGCATGAGAAGATACAAATATATGGAGTATAAGCTTAATTAAATCATACTTAACCCTTAATTTTATCATTAATCCTGCATTCATACTGTTCCAAACTGCCCTATTTTTGTGATTCTCAATCGTAAGATTCGATCGAATGGTTGAGATAGGATGGGGATCATGTTACATGCCGCACCCACCTCCCCTCTCCTGATTCTTCCCGCGAACTCCAGCGATCAGGGCACTGTAATTGCACGAATTGTGCGACCCGTAGGGAGCCACAGCTCAAGGCAGTCTCGGGAAGAAATCCAAAGGTACGAAACTCACTTTAGC